>CM039611.1:7675820-7697001 GCA_022457205.1 Saccharum spontaneum
GGTTGTCGATCGGCGTGTGAAGTTTACCGGTGTAGAGCTCGCCGCTCCAGTGGAGAAGGCCGTGGCGGGTCGCTCCGGTGGAGAAGGCGGACCGCGCGATGGGCGGGGAGACGCGGTTGAGAGAGAGAAAGGCTGGCGACCGCAGGAGGTGAAAGCCCAAGTTTGATTTTGGTAATTAATGACACCAAGTTGCTAATGGCCAAGTGTTATGTGTTTTGAGTTAGGCATAAGCAACACATGTGATGAAGGTGTAAATGGCATGGAGAGATAGCCACAAGACCACATGATTTGGTGCATAAAATGATGAGCAAAGATCAAGAAGAAATGCACATAAAATGATGGACATGATGAACAAGTGGAGGAGAAGGATCTAAGAGCGCAAGGCAAAGGTATAACCATAGGGTTTTTCTTTTGCGGTCTAAGTTGAGTAGAGAAGTGATTGACCGGGTTTAGGATACATAGCTGACTATCAAGAGGGGCAATCACGGTTAGCTCAGGAATCAAGTGCCACTAGATCAATGTCTTGAGCATATGCATTAGGATCTAGTTGAGAGCTAACATAACGCCTTGAAAAATGTTTGTGAAATGCTAACACACATGCATATTGATGGTGTACACTTGGTGGTGTTAGCACATTTGCGAAGGCGGTGGTGTTTGAGCGGTAGTAAGGAGTTTGGGGTTCGCTCTCCCTCCCGCCAAGCTTGCGAGCGCGGGATTCAGGCGTTTTCGAGGAAATGAAATGCCTATTTTCTATTGCGCCGGAGGCGAGAAAAGGTGGCGGAAGTCCGAAATGTTTATCACTGAAAAACGGCGATCGGACGTTGCACCGGACGCGGTCACGGTTTGACCGGACGCGTCCGGTCAGTTCAACGTGGCGCGGGCACTAGGGTTTGTGACCGAACGCTGGTCTGGCCTGACCAGCGCGTCCGGTCAGTTCTCCTGAGCGCAAAAGTAGAGCGCACGACCGGCGCGTCCGGTCCCTCACGGAACCGGAGCGTCCGGTCAGACGTCCAGAGGGGCAGAGCGCAGCGGAGTGCCGGTCGGACGCGCGGCGCGTCCGGTCACGTGCGATCGGACGCGTCCTGTCTCGACGGGAGCTTACTGGAACGTGACCGGACGCTGGCACTGTCGCGTCCGGTCAAACGGCTGAGCGCGTCCGGTCACGGCAACGGCTAGTTCTGACGCGCGCGGTTTTCGCTTGTCCTGTAGTGACCGGACGCGTCCGGTCACCCTAACCGGAGCATCCGATCAGCACGTTTTTCGCTGCGTCATCCGTAACGGCTAGCTGCGTACCCCTTCGTTATAAATAGAGGATGTCCGGGGTTTGAGGGTAACTCTTGCATATTTTGAGACCTAGAAACATCATTTGAGCTAGAGAACAACCCCTCCACTCATCTCTTTGCTTGGTTGCACATCTTGAGTGAGATTGAGTGAGATTCAAGTGCATTGCTTGAGAGTTGCATTCTAGAGGCACTTGATCTTCGAGTTGCTGCGGATTTCTTATTACTCTTCCGTGTTTCCCGACACGGTAGACGGCTTGGAGCAGCGAAGGTGATTGAGCTCGCAATTAGAGATTGTTGGAGCCCTCACCAAGTGTTGTAAGGGGTTCTTGATCCTTCCCCGCGGGAGTTCGTAAATTGGATACTCTAGTGGAGCTCGTGGCTTGGAGGATCCCCATCTTGTGTGCGGTTGTGCGGCGCCCGCCGAGGGCTCGACTCTTGATAGTCGATTAGCTCGCGAACCGACGAGTGGGTGTATCGCCACAACGAGGAGTAGCTTGCCGGGAAGCAAGTGAACCTCGGTAAAAAATCTTGTGTCATCTCTTTGCCGAGGATTTCTCTTGTGGTTGATCATTGTGATTGATTCTTCGAGTGTATTACTTCTCTACATCGTTGGTATAAGAATCAAGTCACTTACTCTTTACTTTCTTGTACTTACCCTAGTGTAGTTTGCTTAGTGTAGCTTTTATCACATAGGAGTAAGTAGTTTAGTGACTTAGTCTTGTTGGTGTGTTAGAGATCATAGCCTTGCTTCACTAGAATTGTATAGGTGGCTTGCATAGTGTAGTTGAGCTAGTGCTAGATTTAGCTTAGCCATCTTTTGTTCTAACGTGGTTGTTTAGTGAAGCTTATAGATCTTTTTAAATAGGCTATTCACCCCCCTCTAGCCATTTGGACCTTACAAGTGGGCAGGAAGCGCCATGGAGAGGGAGGAAGACAGGCAGCTACGCTGGGCGCGGTGGAGATGCCACCGTTAAGAACCTTACAAGTGGTATCAGAGCCGAGGCATCGTTTATTTGAGGCTTAACAACCTACGGTGAAGAAGAAATGGCTCAATTAAGTTTGCACATCAACAACACCAAGAAGGCACATCACTTTGATGGGACAAATTATGCATATTGGAAGGTTAAGATGACCGCACACCTCAAGTCAATCAATAGAGAAGTGTGGAAGGTCACCGAAGCAAAATTTGAAGTTGCTAATCCGGAAACACCTACACCGGTGGAGGAGAAGAAGCTTCAATACAATGATATTGCCATTAGTGTTCTTCATGAGGCATTAGATGACAAGACATTTGAGCAAGTAAAGAACATAGAAGTTGCACATGATGCTTGGGCCAAGCTAGAAGAAACATTTGAGGGCACCGAAGGCACAAAGACCGCTAAAGCATATATCTTGCAAGAAAAATTTTCAAGCTTTAAGATGCAAGATGATGAGAGTGTACCGGAGATGTTTCATAGATTGCAAGTCATTGTCAATGAGCTCAAGGCACTTGGTGAGGAAGTCAAGGACAACCAATTCTCTATGAAGTTCTTGAGAAGCTTGCCCAAGAGGTTTGATACATTGATCACCGTGCTAGTGAGGACTACATTGAAGGATTCAACTCCTCAACAAGTATTCCAAGAAGTGATGACCGATGATTCATATAGAGAAGATGATGAGAAAGAGGAGTTGGTCAAAAAGAAGAAAAAGGATGATGAGAAGAAGAAGAAGAGTGTGGCATTCAAAGCCACCACATCTAAGGGCAAATATAAGATTGAATCATCAAGTGATGAAGACTCAAGCTCTTGTGATAGTGATGACATTGATGAGAAGATGGCTCTTTTTGTCAAGCAATTTGGTAAATTCATGAAGAAGAAGGGCTTTCGTGCAAGAAGGAGAAAGAACTCATCCAAGAAGAATGAGCATACCATGAGATGCTTTAGATGCCATAGCAAGGACCATCTCATTGCAAAGTGTCCTTATGATAGTGATGATGAAGATGCTATCAAGAAGGAAAGGAAAAAACAAAAGAAGAAGCAAGAAAAGAAGGAGAGCTCTCATAAGAAGAAGAATGATTCTCATGTTGCTACATGGGATAGTGATGATTTCTCAAGTGATGATGAGGATGACAACAAGAGCAAGAAGAAGGGACATGCTAGCATTGCTATTCAAGAGAAGGTCTCCCTCTTTGACACTCCATCATGCTTCATGGCTAAGGCCGCTAAGGTATCATCCGATGATGAGAGTGATCATGATAGTGATAGTGATGAAGAAAAATTCACTAAAGATGAACTAATCACTATGCTAGAAGATTGCACTTAACATTTTAAAGAATCTAGAAAGGAGTGCAAGGGCTTGCTTAAGGAAAAGAAAAACCTTATGCAAGAACTTGATGAGCTTAGGGCATCTTATGATAGTCTAAAGGTAGACCATAAGAAGCTTCAAAAGTCTCACACTAAGCTTGAAGAAGCTCATTCCTCTCTAGTTGAAAAATGTGAAAACATGCCAACTAATGTTGAGAAAGCTAAAACTTGCAACATAGGCATATCTTGTGATATAATTGATGAATCTTGTCATAAGCCTATTGTTGTTGCTCCCACTAACCCTTCATGTAGCTCATCTACATCATCCTCATCTAGTAGTGACGGTTTCACTTGTGATTCCACACTAATAGTTGAGAATGAAAATCTCAAGAAGGAGGTAAAAGAGCTCAATCACACCTTAGCCATGGCTTATGGTGGTGAGGACCGCTTGCTTATGTGCTTGGGTAGCCAAAGAGCTTCTCTCTACAAAGAGGGATTGGGCTATAACCCCAAGAAAGGCAAGGCCGCTTTTGCTCCTCACAAGACTCGTTTTGTGAAGAGCAATGGTAGCTATTGTAAAAGTTGCAAGCAAGTTGGTCACATAGAGCAACATTGCATGAACAAGAAATCCAATGCTAATGTATCCTCAATTAAGTTTGATTCTTTCTATATACTTACCAAGGGTACAAATGGTGTTCATGCTAAGTTCATTGGTGCACTATGGATGGGCTCAAAGAAGAAAGCCATTTGGGTACCAAAGAGCTTGGTCACTAACCTTGGAGGACCAAAATAAGTTTGGGTACCTAAAAAGAATTGATCTTATCTTGTAGGTCAATTACAAAGCCGGAGGAAGGCATTGGGTGCTTGATAGTGGGTGCACTCAACAAATGACCGGGGATTCTTGTATGTTCAAATCTATTGATACAAGTCAAAATGGTGGTTTTGATGCTATCACTTTCGGCAACAACAAGAAAGGCAAGGTCAAGGGGCTTGGTAAAATTGCTATCTCAAATGACATGAGCATATCTAATGTATTGCTAGTTGAGAGCTTGGACTTCAATATTTTGTCGGTGGCACAACTTTGTGATCTTGGCTTCAAGTGCATATTTGGTAGTGATGATGTTGAAGTCATTAGTGTTGATGGATCAAATTTGATATTCAAAGGATTTAGACATGGTAGCTTATACTTGGTTGACTTCAATGATAGTGAGACCCAATTGACATCATGCTTGCTTAGCAAATCTAGTATGAGATGGTTGTGGCATAGAAGGCTTGGTCATGTTGGAATGAAACAATTGAATAAACTTTTGAGGCATGACTTAGTTAGAGGCTTGAAGGATGTCACCTTTGAGAAGGATAAACCTTGTAGTGCTTGTCAAGCCGGCAAACAAGTTGGAAATACACATCCTAATAAGAGTGAAATGAGCACATCAAAGGCATTTGAGCTATTGCACATGGACTTGTTTGGGCCAACAACATACACTAGCATTGGTGGCAATAAATATGGTTTTGTGATAGTGGACGACTACACAAGATACACTTGGGTGTTCTTTCTCTATGACAAGAGTGATGTTTATGATCTATTCAAGTCTTTTATCAAAAGAGTGCAAAATGAGTTTGAAATCACCATCAAGAAGATTAGAAGTGACAATGGTAGTGAGTTCAAGAACACAAGAATTGAGGAATTGTGTGATGATCTTGGTATTGGACATCAATTCTCTCCAACCTACACTCCTCAATCCAATGGTGTAGTTGAAAGAAAGAATAAAACTTTGATTGACATGGCTAGATCAATGCTTAGTGAATACAATGTAAGTCATTCATTTTGGAGTGAAGCTATCAACACGGCTTGCTATTGTAGCAACCGTCTCTATTGTCATGGAAAGCTTGGGAAGACACCATATGAGTTATTGAATGGAAGAAAGCCCAACATTGCATACTTTAGAGTGTTTGGTTGCAAATGCTATATTCTCAAGAAAGGCACTAGATTGAGCAAGTTTGAAAAGAAATGTGATGAAGGGTTCTTACTTGGTTATTCTACCACAAGCAAAGCATATAGAGTTTGGAATCTCACTAATGGCACCTTAGAAGAAGTTCATGATGTTGAGTTTGATGAAACCCAAGGATCTCAAAATGAAGCTCAAAACCTTGATGATGTGAGAGGAGACAAATTGGCTAATGCAATGAGAAACATGGACATTGGTGATGTTAGGCCAAGACAAGTTGATAATGATGATAATATTCATGTGATCAACCAAAGTGTGCAAATTGATACAAATCAAGCAAGCTCTAGTGGTTCTCATGATGAAGTGCAAGATCAAGGTCAAGCTAGTGGAAGCAATCAACTCCCAATACTCCAACCTACTAGCATTGCAAGAGATCATCCATTGGACCAAATCATTGGTGGAATTCAAAGTGGTGTTCAAACTAGATCAAGATTAGCATCCTTTTGTGAGCACTACTCATTTGTCTCATTAGAAGAACCAAATAAGATAGAAGATGCATTGAAGGATTCCAATTGGGTAAATGCCATGCATGAAGAGCTAAACAACTTCACTAGAAATCAAGTTTAGGAACTTGTTGAGAGGCCAAAGAACTACAATGTGATTGGTACTAAATAGGTCTTTAGAAATAAGCAAGATCAAGATGGCATGGTTGTGAGGAACAAAGCAAGATTAGTAGCACAAGGATACACTCAAGTTGAGGGTCTTGACTTTGGAGAAACATATGCACCGGTTGCAAGATTGGAGGCTATTAGAATCTTATTAGCATATGCTTGTGCACACAACATCAAGCTCTATCAAATGGATGTCAAAAGTGCATTTCTCAATGGTTACATCAGTGAAGAAGTTTATGTTGAGCAACCTCCCGGTTTTGAAGATAACAAGAAGCCCAACCATGTTTACAAGCTCAAAAAGGCATTGTATGGTTTAAAGCAAGCACCTAGAGCATGGTATGAGAGGTTGAGGGACTTTCTTCTCTCTAAAGGGTTCAAGATGGGAAAGGTTGACACCACTCTCTTCACCAAGAAGCTTGGAAATGACTTGTTTGTGTTGCAAATCTATGTGGATGACATTATCTTTGGATCAACCAATCAAGACTTTTGTGAAGAGTTTGGAAATATGATGGCTAATGAGTTTGAGATGTCTATGATTGGAGAGCTTAGTTACTTTCTTGGACTTCAAATCAAGCAAATGAAGAATGGCACTTTTGTAAGTCAAGGGAAGTACATCAAGGACATGATCAAGAAGTTTGGATTGCAAGATGCTAAGCAGATGAGTACACCAATGAGCACAAATGATCAATTGGGTGTTGATGCTAGTGGCAACATGGTAGATCAAAAGCAATACCGGTCTATGATTGGAAGTTTGCTCTATGTCATCGCTTCTAGGCCGGATGTGATGTTTAGTGTATGCAAGTGTGCAAGATATCAAGCTTCACCTAGAGAAAGTCACTTGAAAGTAACCAAGAGGATATTGAGATATCTTAAGGGCACTCATGATGTTGGATTATGGTTTCCAAAGGGGTCTAATTTTGAGTTGATTGGATATTCGGACTCCGACTATGGTGGTTGCAAGATTGATAGAATGAGCACAAGTGGTACTTGTCAATTGCTAGGAAGGTCTCTTGTTTCATGGTCATCAAAGAAACAAAATAGTGTTGCACTATCTTCCGCCGAAGCCGAATACATTAGTGCCGGTAGTTGTTGTGCACAATTGCTTTGGATGAAGGCCACTTTGAATGATTTTGGAATCAAGTTCAAGAATGTGCCTTTGTTTTGTGATAATGAAAGTGCTATCAAGATGACTCAAAATCCGATTCAACATTCAAGAACGAAGCACATTGACATAAGGCATCACTTCATAAGAGACCATCAACAAAAGGGTGATATTAGCATTGAAAGCATTGGCACCGAAGATCAACTAGCCGATATCTTTACAAAGCCACTTGATGAAAAGAGATTTTACAAGTTGAAGAATGAATTGAACATACTTGACTTCTCCAACTTGAAATGAGTGCACCCCCACATTCTTATGACATGCATCTCCTCCGACATAGCAAGGTAAAGTTGTTTGACATATCATCCATACTTTGCTAAGGACATGTTTAGACCATATAGACATATTTGCATGTCAAATAGGCTCATTCATGAAAATCAAATGAGTTTAATGTATATATGGTACCACTATTGCTTCTATGTTTTGTTTGATCTAGTGGTAGCATATGACATGTTTGTGGGCTTGCAAACCTAGTGTTGAATCTAGAAAATGAGCTCATGATGTGTAATTCAACATGGTCAAGATAACCCTTATACTTTATGAGGTGTGAAGAAGCTTGTCCTTGGATCAAACCGAATTACATATTCTAGGCAAGTGATCTAGATTGAACCATAATTTGGACTCCCTCATATTAATTGACTTATCTCTCACTAAAATTGGCATCTTTTTTGGTGATTGTTGACAAAGGGGGAGAGAAAAGTCACAAAGATAGAAAAGTCACAAAGATAAAAAGTTAAGTTGCAAAGGGGGAGAGAATGACATTGGAAAGGGATCAATTAAAATTGAGCACACAAGTAGGGGGAGCAAGCTCATGAATTATTTGTTGCATTTGTATGTGCATTTACATGATGAATTGTTGCATGGCAAAGCTTAAATTCATATTCGTGATTGTACGGTGATTGCTAGAAATAGAACTTGAATGATGATTTGTTGAGAATAGCTTTACAAGTAGAATCTAGACACCCTTTGCTTTTAATGTTGATCTCACGGGGTACTTTAGTGTTTGTGATCTTTACAAGTGATGTATTACAAGTGGTGTCTAGCTACATCGATACTAAGGATGGTATATAAAGGCAACTCCGATTGGTATCACGCTTCAAAGGTCCATTCTATATACCTTAGCATCAATTTGATAGTAGTAACTCTCCCAAAATTCAAATCCATATATATGTGCACAATTGAACCAAACTCATGGAAGCACATGTGTAGGGGGAGCTAATACTATCAAAGTTGAAAATTAATTTCATTTCATATCTTTGTGATGGTTGTCATCAATTACCAAAAAGGGAGAGATTGAAAGCCCAAGTTTGATTTTGGTAATTAATGACACCAAGTTGCTAATGCCATGTGTTAAGTGTTTTGAGTTAGGCATAAGCAACACATGTGATGAAGGTGTAAATGGCATGGAGAGATAGCCACAAGACCACATGATTTGGTGCATGAAATGATGAGCAAAGATCATGAAGAAATGCACATAAAATGATGGACATGATGATCAAGTGGAGGAGAAGGATCTAAGAGCGCAAGGCAAAGGTATAACCATAGGGTTTTTCTTTTGCCGGTCTAAGTTGAGTAGAGAAGTGATTGACCGGGTTTAGGATACATAGCTGACTATCAAGAGGGGCAATCACGGTTAGCTCGGGAATCAAGTGCCACTAGATCAATGTCTTGAGCATATGCATTAGGATCTAGTTGAGAGCTAACATAACGCCTTGAAAAATGTTTGTGAAATGCTAACACACATGCATATTGATGGTGTACACTTGGTGGTGTTAGCACATTTGCGAAGGCGGTGGTGTTTGAGCGGTAGTAAGGAGTTTGGGGTTCGCTCTCCCTCCCGCCAAGCTTGCGAGCGCGGGATTCAGGCGTTTTCGAGAAAATGAAATGCCTATTTTCTATTGCGCCGGAGGCGAGAAAAGGTGGCGGAAGTCCGAAATGTTTATCACTGAAAAACGGCGATCGGACGTTGCACCGGACGCGGTCACGGTTTGACCGGACGCGTCCGGTCAGTTCAACGTGGCGCGGGCACTAGGGTTTGTGACCGGACGCTGGTCTGGCCTGACCAGCGCGTCCGGTCAGTTCTCCTGAGCGCAAAAGTAGAGCGCACGACCGGCGCGTCCGGTCCCTCACGGAACCGGAGCGTCCGGTCAGACGTCCAGAGGGGCAGAGCGCAGCGGAGTGCCGGTCGGACGCGCGGCGCGTCCGGTCACGTGCGATCGGACGCGTCCTGTCTCGACGGGAGCTTACTGGAACGTGACCGGACGCTGGCACTGTCGCGTCCGGTCAAACGGCTGAGCGCGTCCGGTCACGGCAACGGCTAGTTCTGACGCGCGCGGTTTTCGCTTGTCCTGTAGTGACCGGACGCGTCCGGTCACCCTAACCGGAGCATCCGATCAGCACGTTTTTCGCTGCGTCATCCGTAACGGCTAGCTGCGTACCCCTTCGTTATAAATAGAGGATGTCCGGGGTTTGAGGGTAACTCTTGCATATTTTGAGACCTAGAAACATCATTTGAGCTAGAGAACAACCCCTCCACTCATCTCTTTGCTTGGTTGCACATCTTGAGTGAGATTGAGTGAGATTCAAGTGCATTGCTTGAGAGTTGCATTCTAGAGGCACTTGATCTTCGAGTTGCTGCGGATTTCTTATTACTCTTCCGTGTTTCCCGACACGGTAGACGGCTTGGAGCAGCGAAGGTGATTGAGCTCGCAATTAGAGATTGTTGGAGCCCTCACCAAGTGTTGTAAGGGGTTCTTGATCCTTCCCCGCGGGAGTTCGTAAATTGGATACTCTAGTGGAGCTCGTGGCTTGGAGGATCCCCATCTTGTGTGCGGTTGTGCGGCGCCCGCCGAGGGCTCGACTCTTGATAGTCGATTAGCTCGCGAACCGACGAGTGGGTGTATCGCCACAACGAGGAGTAGCTTGCCGGAAAGCAAGTGAACCTCGGTAAAAAATCTTGTGTCATCTCTTTGCCGAGGATTTCTCTTGTGGTTGATCATTGTGATTGATTCTTCGAGTGTATTACTTCTCTACATCGTTGGTATAAGAATCAAGTCACTTACTCTTTACTTTCTTGTACTTACCCTAGTGTAGTTTGCTTAGTGTAGCTTTTATCACATAGGAGTAAGTAGCTTAGTGACTTAGTCTTGTTGGTGTGTTAGAGATCATAGCCTTGCTTCACTAGAATTGTATAGGTGGCTTGCATAGTGTAGTTGAGCTAGTGCTAGATTTAGCTTAGCCATCTTTTGTTCTAACGTGGTTGTTTAGTGAAGCTTGTAGATCTTTTTAAATAGGCTATTGACCCCCCTCTAGCCATTTGGACCTTATAAGTGGGCAGGAAGCGCCATGGAGAGGGAGGAAGACAGGCAGCTACGCTGGGCGCGGTGGAGATGCCACTGTTAAGAACGCCGAGGTGTCGTGGTGGACCGTGGTCACGACACTGTGGTGAAGAGCCTTCTAGAGAGGACGAGTGGACGAGGCTTCTGAAGAGAGGACGAGAGGCTTCTGAAGAGGACAAGTGGGTAAGAGGATACACCGTTGGGTCATTAGGCTGGTGTCGTGGCCCGCGAACGGCGGTGTCCGGACGATCGGACGCCCAGGTTTATGTTTCTTTTTCGGGCGGATCAGATTGGGTAATGTCTCTTCAGTTTCGTTCTCAGGTTAGCTGATCAAGAGCAGAGACTGACATGCCCTAACTGACGCGCCTTCAGGATCAAGTGCTAGACAAACAGCTCTTTATTAGGCACACGGACGTTGTTATCTGTAGCAACGCTCGTCTTCAAGTTAAGCTGGGCAGTTTGGCACAGACAACTCAATTGCCGCCGTCTCTCATCCATGCGTTGCGCGCGTTAGCAAAACACGCACACCCAATAGTGATTTTGGTTAGAAACAAGGTAGAAAAGGGCATGCACAACTGCAAATTCCGGATCAAACCATCAATTTATTTATCGTCGGTGAAATTGCTTTAGCATGTTAACCCCGGACAAACATCCCAACAATCCTAAATGAAAGAAAAGAAGGGAAGAAACAAACAGTTCCCATCATACAGCAGATGGGACTTATTTTCCATACGGCATTTTCATCTCTGAAGGAAAACAAAAAGGGCCGGTACAAACAGTGGTCTGTTCCATCTCCCTGGAGACAGACACAGGGGGGTGAAGTCAAAGCACAGTGATCCGTTCCAAGCGAAGTTATTTGTAGGCACAGCACCCGGGCTGTGCAGCGGTTTCCCCGTCAACAACTAACCAAAAGCTGTGCTCCTGTGCCTGAACTGAGCCCTTCCGACTCAGGCGTTGAATGAATCAAGATGAGTTTTTGTATTAGGGTACATCTACAAGCTCTGTCCAGCATTGGCTTTCATCATCAGTATAACAAATGCTCGAAAACATGGTCTACGTTGCGTTGCCACTTCGTTTCGTACAGATTCAGAAGCCTCTCAGCAGGTGTCACTCCTGCAGCAAGGTAAGTTAGTTAGGATCTTCAGAAACAGAACAATTGATTGGTGGCATCAAAGCTGAAGTACGGTCAGTCACGAGAGGATGCTGAATAGCATTACCTGTTCTCACCACTTCGTCAACCTCTCTAAGGAAACCAACCTCCTTGTATCCTCTTCTTTCCAGTCCACTCTGGGGTTAGGGCGACAAAAACATTATTACAAACATTTCTCTCAACTTGGCCTTACTTCGGGGAAAAATAATGCATCATAGCAAGGTACTCTAATTTACTAACCTTGGCCAGTTTTAGAACTTCCTCAGCTAAATCTCTTACATATCCATCACGGAATGGTGTCTTCAAACCAGTCAACGGTACCTGACCAATATAACACGGCAAAACTGAATAGATCTACTGGACTTTATTCTTATCTATATCTATAATAGACAATTTCTAATCATAAGAATATGGTAAAGTTCTATTGGACAATTGTAATTGTGAGGCAAACCAAACTTTAGTTCTCTATCAAGAATATTTTCTATTGTGCCAAACAACAAAAAATCTTGTTAGTCCCAAGCAAGTTGGGGTACGCTATAGAGTTGAAACCCAAAATGAGCCACCAACAAAAAGGGGAAAAAAAGGAAAAAGAAAAACCAACATTGTGTGGAAAGAATGGTGCACGATTATTTTGAGATACCTTCTGTCTTAGCATCTCTCTTTCCTCCTTTGTCCAATCAAAAGTCATGTCTATAATACTTTGTAACGATTCCTCATCGTACAGCAGCCCAACCTGTAGACTCGCATAAAGCAGAAATCTGAATCAAATTTCTAGCAAAAACTAGAAATAAACTAATACCATAGAGAGCCCATATTCATATTAACTAGTGGCTGTCAGAGGCAGTGCACAGAAATACAAAATAAAGTCAAAAGAAAGCAGGTCACAAACCCAAAATGCAGGCAGTGCACACAATCTCCTCCATGGGCCACCATCAGCACCTCTCATCTCAAGGTATCTCTTTAATCTAACCTGCAAGCAGAATACAGAGGACAAGAGTTATTGCGATACCTAACAATTGACAGATATGCCATTTTGTAAAGAGATAAAAGGGTAAACCTCAGGAAAAATTGTTGTTAGATGGTTCTCCCAATCATTAAGAGTAGGCAATTCCCCAGGAGCCTGTGGGAGCTTTCCTTGCATAAAATCCTGCAAAATAAATACAAATCAAATGAGTTTTATGAATGAAAACCAAACACTGTGTCTTCTAAATGGAGGGTAAAAAAAATATAAAACCTTTACAGTACAGTACTACAGAAGTAAATGGGCATCAAAGGATAGAAATAGACCCGAAACGACATTCCGGTGCAGTCAATATACTTTTTATTTCGATACACAAAATACATTGGAACATCTAATGCATAATCCACATATTGCTCAAACCTGCACCCCAAACAGAAACTATAATCAGGATAGTTTCACATGGAAAATATCTTTAAAGGAAATGATGCAATCAATCAATGGCACTCAAGGTGTAGGAGAGGGGGAGTTCAAAAGGAATACTAACCCAAATGAGTTATCGAAGACAAAAGGGAGCATCCCTGCACGGTTGTTATCAGTGTCTGTCCAGATATGGCTGCACATAAGGTCAACTGTGTTAATAACTGCAGATAATGAAATTAACTTATGTCTCAAGTAAATACCTCCTTAAGCTGAGAAATCCATTTGGTTTTCCTTCTTTAAAGGGAGAATTGGCAAATATTGCAGTTGCAATCTGTTAAATGAACAAGCCAGGATGATTTAAGAACAGCAAATAAATTATCACATAAGACAATAAAAATACCCACAGGCTGCAATGCAAGGCCAGCGCGAAATTTCCTTATCATATCCTGTTCCGAACTGAAGTCAAGATTAACCTGGACACAGAAGAGTGAACTTCTGTCAAGACTATCATAATATAAATCAGTTAACTTCTTAAGTGAATCAACTTATGTCATAGATAGAGTTTCAAGTATTTTTGAGATGAGCTCAAACGGAGAGTGCTGTTATTCTGAAAATGGCACTCCACGCATAAAAATAGAAATATGCTCACCTGCACAGTACATGTCCTGAACATCATATCAAGACCAAGAGTACCAACTTTAGGCATGTAATTCCGCATTATTTCGTATCTTCCCTACAAACCAATGATTGATTTGTCAGATTTTACAGGGAACAGAAGCAGTCGTTACCTAAGGCATATTTGAACAAGGCTACAGTATAAGTTGTCTTTTTTTCTAACTGCTCAACACATTAGACGGGTAACTAGCAAGTCTATATTGTTGTGTCAGCAATGGGAAATGTACCAGAAGACAGCATTTCTAGTGATAGCATCTTATGTAACTGTTTTAGTATCAAGAATACCATGCTTAAAAGTCGTATGATGGGTTGAGGTGACTAGCGAGCAGTAGTTAACAGTCCAGGAACAAAAACAAAGTTTTAAAAAAAAGTTTACAAGGTTAAAGGACAGAATTACCTTTGGCATTATTGGTATATCACTCAGTGCCCATTTCGGCTGAAAGCCAAGCCCAAGAAATCCTATTCCCATTTCCTCTCCAACTGCTTTGACCTGCAAGAACAGGCAAACTTTGAGGTCATACCCTAATTGCACTGAAATGCATGAGTCTTGAAGAAACAATACAATGTGGTGCCATGCATTTGAACATTTTTCCATGAGACCCTAATCAGCAACTCAGCGTGTTAAATAAACTCCAATAAGATGCTCGAGTTAAAGGTATAGTTCTCAACAGAATTATCTTGGTAAGCAGGCAGGGGTGTCAGTTAACATTTGGTTTGCAATACAAGTTTGCTACTTTTATTGGCATTGGAAACTGTATAATCTCTGGCAAAACAATGGTCAGTGTTATATAATGTCAAACAAAAACACAGACAAGCTAAGATCATAGTTTCTGTAAGATGCTCTACAAGGAATGCAATGTCAGTAAGAGAAGTTACCTGATAAAGATGTGAATTGAGCTCAGCACAAGTTTGATGTAATGTTTCGAGAGGAGCACCACTAAGTTCAAATTGGCCTCCAGGTTCTAGTGAGATGCTTTGCTTTCCCTACATGCCATACAAATCAAATCAGACAGGTTACAAAGATAAACCAGAGCCATCAGAAAAACCTGCACAACCTTCTGTTAAGCTGTGTCATCTAAAGCATATGAGTGAGAGTGACCCGTCGAAATGATGGGCAACACCCTTTCCATCCAATTTCAATTGTTGTTAATGATGACACCCTTTCCATCCAATTTTAATTGTTGGTGGATGATATATAGCGGCCACATTCATGCAAAAGGGAAGGAGCAAAATGGAACTGTACCTGCTTGAGGCCGATAACATTGTCTCCTTCCATTATCTTGTCCCAATCAAATCGCTCGGCGAGCCCGTTCAGTATGTCGCGAATCTGATCATATTTTATAGGGCGTAATGTGTCGACTTCGAAACCAAACTTTTCATGCTCCGTGCCAATTCTGTAAAGGACAGACGTTTACTTTGGGATAAACTGAACAGCCAACTGAAATATATTTTCCTTATTTAAAAAAGAAAATACAGGGACAGCTTCAATAAATACCAGAATTGTCGATGCTAAATTAACTTGAACACATTTACAAGATAAAAACGGTGACAAAGTGATCATCACACAAATGAATTCATCCTAGTACACAGTATGCGCTAAAGCCGGCTCACGGCTCGTCATTAAAAGGCATCAATCCATCTCAATTGTTTGGCACTATGGCGACAATTGAAAGTAACCTCAATTTTAGAGCTAGATAGAAAGCGTTGTTGGCTATAAGAACGCATCACACATATCAACAACCAAAAGAATTGCGCGTCCACGTCAAACATTCCATCACTGCCACTAGTAGAGGAACCAAAACAAAATAAAATAAGAAAAGGGAGCATATGGACGCTTCTGACCTCCAATTCTCCTTGGGCTTGCACCCGGAGACGAGGTAGGCGACGAGGTCGTCCTTGGTGAGCGGCTCCGTCATCTGCACGGCCTCCTCCGTGGGGGGGGCTGGCCGCGACGGCCCCGCCGCGTCTCGTCCCCTTCCTGGCGGCCGGAAACGCCGCGAGCCCACTCCTCCTCCCCCTCCCTGCCGCCGCGGGGCGCGCGCCGTCCGGCGACACCCGCGCGACCGCCAGCCGCGACGCCACCGCCATCGAATCCAACCGCCACGAACCTGGCAAAATCCACCCCGACAAAAAAAGTAAGTCAGCGGGAATCGCGCAATCCGGTACCCGTCGAAGTGAACTGAAGCACTCACCTCGCCGCGCCGGCACCCGGAGGCTAGGTTGGTCGGCGTCCACTGCCGCCGCCTCTGCGTGTGCGCTGCTTCCGGCGCAGTGTGACTGCGGGATGGAGTAAGAAGAGACGGACGGGGGGAGATGCCGGGATGGGCAGCGCGTGCTGGTTACTTATAAAGCGGTGTGGTGGGGCCCGGGCGTCAGCCCCGCGCCGACGCCGCGTCAGCACGGCGCGTTGGAGTGCGCGCGGCCCCCATCAACCCGCAGGAGCGGCATCGGCAGCAGAGAAGCCAGAAGCCGCCGGGGCGGCTGCGACGGGGAGAGGGGAAGGGGCAGGTGCGTGCGGGTGCGGCGGCGCCTTCGTCTCTGACGTGTGGGCGCGGCTGCCGGCTGATTGCGAGCGGCGAACCAGTGCTTCCAAACTTAGGAGACTTTTTTTAGTGGTGGAACGCCCCTAATGAAGTGGTTGCGATTTTTGGGTTAGTTAATTCGCAGAGGTGGGAGTGTGCTCAGCGGCTGTTTGTTTGAGGAGTTAAAGTTTAACCAACACTGTAGCACTTTTGTCTTATTTGATAAAAAGTTTCTAATCTTGGACTAATTAGGTTAATAGATTTGTCTCGTAAATTACTCTTAATATGTGTCGACATGCATGTAATTAGTCTACATTTAGTACTCCATGCATTTGAAGAAACATTGATGTGATGGGAGTTAAACTTTAACTTATTGAAACTAAACAGGCCCTCACACGATTCTTCTACTGAATACTGATGCTGCTGCCGTGACCACTACTGAATCATCACTGATGACGAAGACGATGATGAGATGGTGCCGCGCGAGGATCCTCTGCGGTGGCAGGCCACTGGCGAGTGGCAACACACACAACGGTAAGAGATCAGAGATGCTTGATGCTTGTTAGTGCCGGCACGCAACAGTGGACGCCGACGCCGACGAATTCGAAGGCGGGGCTTCTCGGACTGCAATTGCCGCGCGAGTTCGACACGGATCGGGTCGCTACCGTGGCGATGCAATCGCCGCCGCAACCGCTACCAACCCCGGCCGTCCGTGGCACGCGATTCGACCTTCTCGATTCCGATTTGGATTCGCCGTCCCTGCCTAGCTAGTGTAACTGCCGGCGACGCTGATCCGTCGTCATCTTTGCTGGTGCATGTCAGCATACATGCACGCGCAAACAAAATGGTCCCCATAGATTTCATGGAAAACCGTGTAATAAATAATAATAACGAAATCAGTTTAATTTTACAGGGAAAAAACGCAGGAAAAACACAGTGTTTATATAAAAGAAGAAATTCCAGCAGTTCTGTACCCGTGTACCGTCCTTGCGCACTGCAGCCCGTGACGAGGGAGTCGCGAAGGAACCTTGCGCATTTCCGCGGCCAGGTTCGGCCGTGCCTCCCTGCTCGAGCGACCACATGATGATGAGCATCAGATCAGGTGGAGAGCATGTGGGCTCTGCTGCAGTGCGTGCGCTTGCGCTTCTTTGATCCCCTGAGACTCTGCCCTTTTCTGTCGTGGGAGGCCCATATGCCACGACATGGTAAACAATGGGCTGGCCACGTGCGATACAAGTCTGCAGCCTGCCTGCCAAAATCTTTTTGCAGGTGTCTGTAATAACTCAGGTTTTTTCAACCGAAAACTGCTCCGGTACTCCTCCTTCAAGATTACACGAATCTTGCAACCCCGAGTGCCAGGCAAGGAGTGCACCTCCTGCATATCGTGACCACCGCTGTAGTGAAGGTCGCCCGCAAGAAGAAACAGCCAGCATACAGGATATCGCGAGCAGGCGAAGGGGGCGGACGAACAAGCACCGGCGTTTTCTGGCCTCCCAGGGACGCCGCGACGCCGATTGCCGAGCGCGCACAGCGCAACTTCTCGGTTGTCGCCACGGTGACGCCGTGATCTACATCCGTCTCCATGAACGTGGAAACGAAGCAAAGTGAACGACTACGCCCTTTGGGCCTGGGCTGGGTATCGACAGGATAGGCCCATGCGAGATGCAAGAGAAATGAATAATTAAGAAACAATTAACTAGTTAAATGGGCCGCTTTAAGATCTGTGTAATTTTTTATAAAAGAGGAGAATTGGAGAAGTTCCCTTTTTCAATAACCAAAAATCTGAATTAGTATGATGTGTGTGAGTTGCCAACCCTTGGCTTGGACCCTAAAGACTCTAGATGACCTCTAGTGGACCCCACTAGGGTGTATGCATACTTGGCAACACATGCATATATACACATATGGCAGCGTATGCTATGAAAACCAACTAGCTATGCAAACTACGCAAACTCTAATCAAGTCCACATGATTGTAATCCGATGGCTTCCAGTGGAGGTGGGACAATTAAGCACTTAAACCCTCCCACCAAACCAATCTAATTAATTTTTTTTCAACTCACCCCCAGCAGGCTCCGTTACTCGCCGTTCACAATCACGCGAATGGCCCTTGCCTCCCGACGCCGCCCCCGTCCGCGACTCCTTCGACGCCCGACGCTCGCGTACATACGTCCGACGCTCGCGTACATACGCCCGACATCTAACACAGGCCACAGGCCGCGGCAGCTGGGCGTTGTTGAAGCAGTCCTGAAGGCACTTGGCATAGCACGCCTTGTAGCAGCGGCAAAAAAACGGACGTATGTGCATGCTCCTGTGACCGGACAGCAGATGGCCGGAGATACGCTGCTATGAAGAGTCCTGAACGACGTGCATGCTCCTGTACACTTGGTGTCTGTATGTGCATGAAGGCACTTGGCGTAGCACGCCTTGTAGCAGAGGCCACAGCACCTGAACTACTGAACTGCTCTGAAGTTAATAACAGAGACCAACATCACAGCCAGAATTCACAGTTCGTAATACGAAAACACATCCAGCTGTTCACAATACCAAAACAAACATGTCCTTAATTCATAGTTCAGATGTAGCATGCAAAAGGTTGTATATCGACTTCATTTGGAATTTTATTACCCAGGAAAGTTTCATATTCCTCCTGTTTATCAACTCTCGTAGCAGGCGTTATTTGTTGGAGAGGTTCTACTAGGTTGGATAAACTAGAATATAAGAAGTCTATCCCTTGCTCTGAGGTCTTGGCCATTTGGATAAGATCTTCAAACTTGTTGCGCGAGTTTGAAATCTTTTTCCGCATTGCCACCTCCATGGGATCCTTAGGCTTTTCATCTAGTAGGTTCCCTTCATCATCAAAGAATAGTTCCCTGTAAAACGAAAACAGAAGGATTGTTGACATATACAGAAGGAACAAAATAGCCATAGAAAAAATATACAGTACACACCTTTTACATCTTGTCTCCCATCTCTTCATATATAAAGTGATGGTATCTCATTTTGCTTCTCGACTCGAAGCACTTGTACGATATGACGACATGGGATGCCATATGACTCATATAATTTACAGGAGCACGTACCAAACATGTTTGACTTGTTCATACGAACAACTCGATTTTTTCCGGTTAGGCTGCTGATGGCTGAAACATCAGCATCTACCGAAATCACATCACCAAAAACACTGTAGTTTTCCTGCATATAGCATCTGCCCAAAATACACGAATAAGTCGTCCTTGTTCATCCACCATAAACTCATAAAAGAAGGCAGGATTTACTTCCTTCTTTCGCTCAAGTTGTGCCACAAACATTTGTGCATCTGCATCCTTGATTTTTTTCTGAGGTCATTTGAAATAGTTTTGCAAATCCCTCTTTGTGCACCCAACATTCTCAACCCACCCTCACTGACATGGAGAAGACGATATGCTTGTGATGTGCCAATGCTAGCCTTATGACAATTGAACAAAGTATTCTTCGCCTCTCACTGACATTTCGGTTGGATCGTAGCAAATGCCTCTTATCGGTGACACAAAACCATGGCTGTGCGCCTCAACAATTGAATATATTCGATACTTCTTGTCACTGTCAAGCTTGACAACAATATGTGCTTCACAACCACATCTGGTTTCCATCACATTTGGTGACTTTCTTTTTTTTCCAGATTCAGCACTAACTTTTTTTACGCTCTCCTGTCTGTACCCTTCCCTTGAACAACAATACCGCTTGAATAATATTTCATCATTTTTCTTCTTATGCTGACCAACACGAACAGAGAAACCAACGTCATGTGCATATGATTTGTAAAATGTTTCCACATCTGTGAGAGTATCAAAGATCATTCCAACCATAGGCTTCAAATGGTCTTTGCAAATTGTGTCCTATACAAGTGTAAAATTGTAATGAGCAATAGACCAGGCAAACTAGTTCTTTGGGAAAAAAAATCACGTGTTCTTTGCAACTACTTCTAAACTCGGAGAGGGTTTCAGCTTAGGTGTGCTTGGCTGCACAAGATGGGCTCCAACTCCAGCGTCGACCGCGTCGATCGTGATGACGGCGTGATCATCGGCGGTCTCCCATGTCGGCAGCGGATGCCTCCATGCTGGTCTCCATGATGGAGCTGTCGTAGGATCGATCGTGGGGGCCCAGGGAGCCCTGCTCCTTCTCCTTCGTTGGCCTTCTCCATGGGGCAGCGATCTAGGGCTGGTGGAGGCCGCCGGTCTCTAGGGGCTTGCAGCGAACTCCTCTTGGCGCTCTAGGGCGGTGGGGGGCTGGGGCAGCCGGTCTCCATGGAGTCGCGGAGTCGCGAACGTCGGGCAGCGGCGAACTCCTCTTGGCGCTCTAGGGCAGGTGGCGGCCGCTGTTCCCCTCAGGATCACGGACGTCGGGCGTCCAACGGAGTTACAGAAGGGGGCGGCGTCGGGCGGCCGTCGGGAGTTACCGTCTCGCCTGCTGGGGGTTGAGTTGAAAAAAAATTAACTAGATTGGTTTGGTGGGAGGGTTTAAGTGCTTAATTGTCCCACCTCCACCGGAAGCCATCGGATTAGAATCGTGTGGGCTTGATTAGAGTTTGCGTAGTTTGCATAGCTAGTTGGTTTGCATAGCATATGCTGCCTTTTGTCTATTATTGGCATGTGTTGATAGGTCATGCATTTAGGTGAAGTTACTGATCAAGGTGGATGTTGTGAGCAAATGTGGTCAACTAAGTTGGTGTTGAATGATCCTAAGTAACAACTCGTATGATGTAATTTCTTATAAGCAATGGATTCTGCGTA
>CM039611.1:7697101-7828187 GCA_022457205.1 Saccharum spontaneum
CTACGTCCAGCGGGGGAGGAGAGGTTTGTATTTCCTTGCACCGAGGTGCTTGTGTAGGGGCTACAAGCTTGCGGGAGAGGGCGACGAGCCCAAGTCCCAAAGGAGAAAAAGAAAGAGTACAAGATGATTGCTTGAGATGTTGATCGCTATGTTGTGTATCGCCGGTTCTTTTTTTCGTGGTCTTCTCTAGGGCCCTGGCCTACCCTTTTATAGGATGAGAAGAGGCCAGGACGACGGGAGCCTTGAGATGACGTTTTGTCGATCCTGTTGAGGTGGTTGTAGCGACGTGCCTCAGGAATGGGAGGCCATCTCTGGGATGTGATGTCGTAGGCGTCGAAGTGACCCGGAGCGTCGTGCCATACCGTCCCTCTTTCCCTGTTGTGCTGTACTGGGGGTCGAGGCCGGGTCGAGGCCAGGTCGAGGCCGAACGGATAAGTCCGAATCCCTGGAATCGTGGTGTACGGACTTTGTCGTATCTTTTCTCGAGGGTAACTAGTGATGTACAGCGTGAGGTAAGGTGGGTACAGTGACGTTTTTCACCTCCCATCACGGGATGGGCGATTAAACAGTGAGGACTGACACTGGTATTGTTCCCACGTCGACTGTACGTGCGGCCATGCCGGTAGGTGGTAGTAGGTAATTGCATTAAATGCTGAGACTTTTGTCCGGGAGTAGGTAAAGAAAGGGGGTCGAGCGCCTCGACCCGGGCTCGCGCGAGTCGGAGCGCTCCCGGGGGGCGGTCGAGGCCCGTGCGGGTCGGAGCGCGGTCGAGGCCTCCCGTCGGGGGGGGGGCCTCGTACGAGTCGGAGGCGGGATGCGGTCGAGGCAATCCGTCGAGCCGGCCTCGTACGAGCTGGGCCTGTCGCGCGTTTCTGAATACGGGTAGTGCTTTGTTGTGATCGGGTTACTTTAGTTTATATTATCGTTGAATATGGGTACCCCTTTGGCATTGGTACCGACAGTAGCCCCCGAGCCTTTAGGTGAGTGTGTGTTCACTCTCCTAGAGGTTTTTAGCTGATGAACTGGAGTCATAGCGCTGTTGGCTTCCTCGACAGGGACATCTGAGTGCTTTCAGGACTTCTTCCGGTGGGGGCGCGCGAGCGCACCCGCCGGGTGTAGCCCCCGAGGCCTCGGTGGAGTATTGAGAAAGTCTCCTCCGAGGTCTTTAATCGGGATTCGCTAGGGAATAGTTGATGCGGCTGAGCCCCCGAGCCTCGCGCGCACGAGGTCGATCGGAGTCCCTGCCGTCTTTTGTTGTCCGGCCCTCACGCTCATCCTACGGAGAGGAGGAGGAGGGGTGGGGAACGTCGTACTACCCCGTTCGGGCGAGTGCGGCGATCTCCGGTGAGCTACTAACGGGGGGATTCGAGTGAGAGTCTGTGCTCCAGTCGTTAGGAGTCGGCTTGGGGCCCGGGGGCACTCTTCAATGATGCCAAGGAGTGGTCGTGCGGATGTCGGTTCCCTGCGACGGGATCTGAGGGCTCGATGCCTCCCCCGAGGGGATTCCTGCTTCGTCCTCATCCTTTGGCCTCGAATACGTCTTGGGGTGCCTCGAGAGCGTGGCTCGAGCCCTGGCCGTGTACGGGCGCATCCCTGGTCGTCCCTTGCTCTGTTGCTCGAGGGCGGCTGTCGAACCTAGGTCGAGGGCCAGCCTCCGTTCCCTCGAGACTTAAAATGGGCCCGGAGCCCGTTAAGGAAATCTAGGAATATCCGTCCGCGGATCTCGCCCCGCCCGTTAGCCTGGCGCGCCTTTTTAGGGCGAGATCGGCGCGGTAGTGGGCGGCGTGGCGCTCGGTTACTGCGTGGGGGACGGCCACGTGCCTTGCTCCTATAAGGCGTGAGGGACGGTTAGGTGAGCGCATTTATTACGGGAAACTGTTCCTACCTTTTCGCGTGGCCGTTGAACTTCCGTCTGGCCTATAAAGGCAAGACCCAGGGGTCCGTGCCTCCTTCCGGTCTCTTGTGCTTCTGCCATCCTCTTGCCCCAGAAAACCCTAGCCCCCCTTGTGCCTTCTGTCCGCATTGCTGCCGCCGCCGCCTTTTCCTCCACACTCTCCCTTCCCGTCGGCGCTGATGGCTGGAAAGAGCCAATTTCTCGCTGCCGAAGACTGGGCCTCCTCTTCCGTCACGGAGAAGAAGCTGGAGGAGCTGGTTGAAGATGGGTTGCTGCGGCCGAGGACGAGTCGGTCGCGGCCGGAGTGGATCGCGCCGCCGTCGACCCACCGGGAGCCGGCCCCCCCCAGAAGGCTACGTGGTGAGCTTCGTAAGTTTCCACGAGCGGGGGTTCGGCATCCCGTCGTCGGCTTTCATGCGGGCGCTTCTCCACTACTACCGGGTGGAGCTCCACCATCTCGCCCCCAACGCCATCGCGCAGGCCGCCATCTTTGCGGCGGTCTGCGAGGGATATCTCGGGGTGGAGCCGCAGTGGAACCTGTGGCTCCACCTTTTCAAGGCCGAGCTCTTCGCGCGGAATGCGGGAGGGAAGGGCGTCTTCTACGCAGCGCGGGTAGGGAGCTGCGTCCTGCAGTTGAGGTCGAGCCGGGCGGACCAGTACATCCCGGCTCGCCTCATCTCTTCGAACAGCGGGTGGCACGCGGGCTGGTTCTACCTCCGCAACGACGACAACCAGCTGCCGAGGTACACCGGCCGCGTGCTGACCGCCCGGGAGGACCGCTGGGTGTACGGTTGTACCGGACGTCGAGAAGCCGCGTCTGGATCCGTTGCTGGCGGCGCTGCAGCAGCTTCGTGCTCGAGGCCTGACGGCGGCGGCGGGTAGCGACGGCGTTTCATCGCCGCCGGGTGATGCCGCTGTGCCGACGTCGCCTGCGCCTCGACCAGATGACCCCGGAGGCGTCGCTGGAGGGGAGCCGGATGTCACACGAGACCCTCACCCCCGAGGAGGGGCTTCGCCGAGCCCGCCGGATGGTGGGGACCTTCAAGGCGGAGGAAGCCGACCTGCTCCCCATGAGGCCCACTGAGGGGTTCGAGCCCGTGGTAAGTTCCTTAGTACGCTTGTACTTTAGTTCAGTTCGTCTTCGAGACCTTCCCCTGATCCGGTCGACGCCAATGCGCAGGACCTATCGGCGCTGCGGGAGACACGACCGCCGGTTCCGGAGGACCGGCCTGCTCGGGATGCTCGACGGGAGCACGCCTCGAAGCAGAAGGCGGTCAAGGAATCGACCAAGAAACGGGCGGCCCGGAAGTCCAGGGAGAAGGAGGCGCGGAAGAAACTCCGGCGCCAACAGGCCCTCGACGGGCTCCCTTTGGAGCCGTCGCCCTCTGAGACCATGTCGGGGGAGGACGACGGCAGCAGCGGCGAGGATGATGACGCCCTGTCGCGGTACGAGGCCGCGACCGGGCTGGGGAGCCTTCCCGACATCCGTCCCCTGCTGGAGCCTATCGCGGGGTCATCCTCCTCGGTCGTCGTGGTCGAGGAGGTCGAGGAGGACGACGAGGAAGAGGAGAGGAAGAAGAAGAAGAAGAAAGAGGAAGAAAAGAAGGAGGCGGGCCCCTCGGCAGGAGGGGCCGCCTCGCCCCGGACCCAGCCAGAGGGGTCGACAGGGGCGCCTGCCCCAGCCCAGGCCCCGCAAGCTCAGGTGGGGACGGGGGCGGGGGGCGCCGACATCGTCGTCGGCGGCGCCTCCGTCGGGCGTGAAAACCCGAGGCCAGTTGGCCTCGGAGGCACAGAAAGCGCGTAGCGGCGCGCTGGCGAGAGCCCCAAGGAGTGCTCGGTCCGCGGGTGGGGCTGCCGCGAGGCCACCGCCTGCCACCTCGAGCGGCTCGGACCATGGGGGGTCGAGGCCCCTGGTGCCGATCTCCGGGTAAGTTTTTGAGCAGAAGGGGACTTGTCTTATCCTTTGATTTTGTCGATCGACTTATCCTTTATTTTTCAGGCTGAAACGGAAGGCGGAGACCATGGGGCCCACCCCCGTGAAGTCCCTTCGAGCCAGCGCCGTCGTCCTTAACCGGTCGGCGGAATAGGACGCGGCCTGGGTCCGCGAGGTCGAGGCTGCGAAGGAGCGCCGTCGGCAGCGGGAGGCCGCGGGTGCTTCGACGATTGCCGGCCCCGATCCTGCGGTGGCGGGGTCAGAGCCGGCAAGGGTGGTGGCGCCCGGCCCGGTCGAGGCGGAGCCTAAGGCGCTGCCCTCGGCTGAGGTCACCGTGGAAGTGGCCGCGGAGGGGGGCGGCCGCCGGAGCGGCCGCGGAGGGAGCTGCACCGGCGCCGGAGCAGGAGGTGGCGCCGGCGAGGGAGCCGCAGCCGCAGCAAGACCTACCGGTGCAGCCGGTGGGCATGACGGAGGGCGCGGCCGTCGAGCCTTCTGCCGGAGCCCCGGAGGCGGCGGCGCCGGAGGTTGAGGTGCCGGTCGCGGGGGCACCGGTGGTCGGAGCGCCGGCTTCCGAGCCGCCGTCGGGCGAGGGTACCGGTCCCAGAGGCGTCAACGGCAGAGGCGCCAGCTCCGGAGGCGCTGGTTGCCGAGGGGCCGGTCACCGCCGAGGGGCGGGCGCCCGTGGTCGTTACCCTCGACGACACCCCCCTGGACAAGGGAAAAGAGATAGTGGGGGTCGAGGAGGGTGAGACCACGGGCCGGGCTGAAGCCTCGGCCCCTGTCGGGGCGGCGAGCGAGGGCAACGAGGCCGGCCCTTCGACCGGGCCGGGAGGTGCCCCGGCTGCGTCGTCATCGTTGTGGCCAGACTTCGCCGCGCTGGCGATAGCGCGGGCCGAGGAGGAGATCCCGAGGTGGGGAGGGCCGCCCCTTCAGTTCAAGGATGCCGTGAACCTCGACGGCGAGCCCATCCTCACCCTGAACGACAGAGATGAGGTCCACCGCTGGCAGTACCTCGAGGGCGTCCGCCGACATCTCGCTCGGCTGCTCAGCGTGGCGTCCGACGCCGTTTCGCGGGGCATGCTGGATGCCACCGAGGTATGATTAATTTGCCGGCTTATTCCGTGGCTCTTTGTGTCTCTTTCCTTTGGATTCATTATGTTTTTTCGGTTTTCCTTGAATTAGGAACTCAAGGAGACCTCCCGCCGCAAGTCGCTCTTCATCCGGGGTGAGAGCGGTGTGTGGGCGTCGCTGTCCCGGCAACGGGCCCTCGTCGAGGAGACTCAGAAGAGGCTCGCCGATCGGTCCGCTGAGATGGCGGAACTGCGCACCGCCTACTCGACGGTGAAGGAAGAGGCGATCCAGGCATGGGCGGCTGAAGCCTCGATGCGCACCGAGGCGGACAAGGCCCGGGAAGAGGCTGCCCAGGCCCGCCGAGACCTCGAGCCCCTGTCGGCGCGGGTCAAGGAGCTCGAGGAGGACGTCTCGCAGGCCAGCCGTCAACGTGACGCCCTCAACGTCCAGATCGGGCAGGTCACGGCCCGGTTTAGTGCGCTGAAGGACGAGATCTCGAGGCTGAGCGGGGCCGTCCAGGAGAAGGACACGGCGCTTCAAGCCGCCCGCCAAGAGATCGAGGCCCTGAAGGCGACCGTCCGTGAGAAGGATAGTGCCCTCCTGGGGCTCGAGCGGACGTGCAGGGGGCTCCGCGACGAGGTCGTGGGTTTGAAGACCCATGTTGGAGGTAAGTAGCTCGTTGCAGCTATGTAGCTGAGGCGTCGTGTCAGGTGCTAATCTGCCTTGTTGTATTTCAGAGCTGGAGCGCGAGAACCAGGAGGCCCACTCGACCGCGAACTCCCTGCAGAGCCTCCTGGAAGCCGAGACGCAGAGGACCCAGCTGCTCCAGGGCGCGATCACCTCGGTGTGTGACGGTCTGGGGGTCGAGCCCGACGTCGACACCGGAGAAGACGCTCCGGGGAACTCCTTCGTCCGTCGGGTGGTGGCGCTAGGTCACCTCGCCCGGGAGAAGATACGGGACAGCCTCCACCACGGCGTAAAGAGGGCGCTGGCCGTCGTTTGCTCGGGCTTTGTGTTCGACATGGAGCTCGTCGCCGACGGCTTCATCACAGACCCGGAGCGGACTGACGCGGAGAACGCAGACGCTTGCTTGGATCTGATCGAAGCCGCGGAGGGGCCTGGAAGCCGTATGGCCTCGCTCTTTGAGCCTGAGGTGGTGCCGCCCGCTGACGACGAAGGCCTGTGAGCCAAATCTGGGCACGGAGGCCCGTGTAATAGGTTAGCTATCTTGAATTTTGGTTGTGGTGGCCGTAGGGGCCTTAAGAACTCGAGACATAATTCGTGGTTAATTTAGTTTTATGCGAGCTTTTCTCTCCTTAATGGCCTGGATCGTGCTCCCGTACGATTTACTTAGCACGCGGCTGAGTCCTTTGGCGTGGGGGAGTGAGTGGAGGTACCGTAGCCTCGGAGGCGTGAGTGATCTCGTGGCTCGACTGCCCTTAAGCTTTAGGATGCCGTTGCGGCTTTCGCAGATCGTGTGAGAGCTTGGCATCACTGACCTAAGGAGTGGCTCTTTGAAATTTTTAAAAGAGTGTAAATTTTTCCGGGGACTGAGGAGTTCCCCCCTGTGTAGCCCCCGAGGGAGGGTCGATTCTAGTAGTACAGAGTTGATCCTCCCTCATCGTGAGTCGAAAAATTTTGACACTGCTGTATTCTTTATTGATGAAAAGGGAATTACAGAGCCTCGAGGCTTTATAAGGAAAAAAGCGACGTAGCTATTCAATGTTCCAAGCGTTGGTGAAGATTTCGCCCTTCTCGTTGGATAGCTTGTAGGTGCCCGGCTTTAGTACTTCTGCGATTATGTACGGTCCTTCCCATGGTGGCGTGAGCTTGTGGCGCCCCTTGGTGTTCTGGTTCCGACGTAGCACTAGATCGTCGACGTTGAGGTCGCGCTTGCGTACGTGTCTGTCGTGGTAGCGTCGGAGACCCTGCTGGTACCTGGCAGAATGCAATAAAGCCACATCACGGGCTTCCTCGAGCTGGTCGAGGGCGTTCTCTCTTGCGGCGTCGTTATTTCTTTCGTTGTAGGCCTTTAACCTTGGGGATCCGTATTCAATATCGGTTGGGAGGACTGCCTCAGAACCGTAGACTAAGAAGAACGGAGTGAACCCCGTGGCTCGACTCGGCGTTGTTCTTAGGCTCCACAGGACCGAGGGCAGCTCGGCAGCCCATCTTTTGCCATGCTTGTTTAACTTGTCAAAGATTCTGGGTTTCAGGCCTTGTAGGAGCATGCCATTGGCACGTTCTACTTGGCCGTTTGTTTTTGGATGAGCTACGGCCGACCAGAGCACGCGAATGTGATGGCGGTCACAGAAATCCAGAAACTTTTTACCAGTGAACTGGGTGCCGTTGTCAGTGATAATACAGTTTGGAACTCCAAATCGATGGATAATGTCGGTGAAGAAGAGCACAGCTTGTTCGGACCTAATACTGGTGATGGGACGAGCCTCGATCCACTTGGAAAACTTGTCGATTGCGACAAGCAAATGGGTGAAGCCACCAGTAGTTCTTTTCAGTGGTCCGACGAGGTCGAGTCCCCAAACGGCAAATGGCCATGTGATGGGAATGGTCTGTAAAGCATGTGCCGGGAGGTGAGTTTGCCTTGCATAGTACTGACAACCTTCACAAGAGCGTACTAGCTTGACGACGTCGGAGACCGCGGTGGGCCAATAGAACCCTTGTCGAAAGGCGTTCCCGACGAGGGTTCGAGGCGCAGCGTGGTGACCGCAAGCCCCCGAGTGCAGGTCGTTGAGCAGGTCCCTGCCTTCCTTGTTTGTGATGCAACGTTGGAGAATGCCTGTAGGGCTGCGGCGGTACAGCTCCCTACTGTCACCAATGATCACAAAGGTTTTGGCCCGGCGAGCGATCCGTCGAGCCTCGGTCTTACTTGAGGGGAGGTCCCCTTGGATAAGATAGTCGAGGTACGGCGCGCGCCAGTCAGGCTCGATGTCAGATGGTGGGGTCGATCCTTCCACCTGCATGGCTTCGGCCCCGGTCGAGGGGGCCTCTGCCTCTGGTGGGGGGTCGAGTGACGACCCGTCGACCCCTCCGTCCGACCCAAGGTCGACAGATGGCCGTTGGAGATCTTTTGTGAAAACGTCGGGTGGGACCGTAGTTCGACTTGACGCGATTTTTGCGAGTTCATCGGCGGCCTCATTATACTTGCGTGCTATGTGGTTGAGCTCGAGGCCATGAAACTTGTCCTCGAGGCGTCGTACCTCTTGGCAGTAGGCTTCCATCTTGGGGTCGCGGCAGCTCGAGCTCTTCATGACTTGATCGATCACTAGCTGGGAGTCGCCTCGAACATCAAGGTGTCGGACCCCGAGCTCGATGGCGATTCTTAGCCCCGTGACGAGTGCCTCGTATTCGGCGACGTTGTTGGACGCAGGGAAATGGAGCCGGATGATGTAGCGTATGTGAACTCCGAGGGGTGAGATGAAGAGCAAGCCCGCGCCCGCTCCTGTTTTCATCAAAGACCCGTCGAAGTACATGGTCCAGAGTTCGGCCTGGAGCTGTGCGGGAGGGAGCTGGGTGTCGGTCCATTCAGCCAAGAAATCTGCCAATACTTGTGACTTTATGGCTTTGCGCGGCGCATAGGATAGGGTCTCGCCCATGAGCTCGACCGCCCACTTGGCGATCCTACCCGTGGCTTCCCGGTTCTGGGCTATCTCTCCCAGGGGGAAAGAAGAAACCACAGTAACTGGGTGGCCCTCAAAGTAGTGTCGGAGCTTGCGCCGTGTCAAGATGACAGCATAGAGCAGTTTCTGGATCTGAGGGTAACGGACCTTGGTTTCTGAGAGCACCTCACTAATGAAATAGACCGGCCTTTGGACGGGCAGGGCGTGATCCTCCTCGGCCCGTTCGACGACCAGGACTGTGCTGACTACTTGTGACGTCGCGGCGACATAAAGTAGGAGCGGCTCTCCTGGGGTCGGAGGGACGAGAATTGGCGAGTTAGAGAGTGTGACTTTGAGTTTGGTGAGGGCTTCCTTGGCCTCGAGGGTCCAGGAAAAATGCTCCGATTTCTTCAAGAGGCGGTATAGAGGGAGCGCTTTTTCGCCGAGGCGCGAAATGAAACGGCTGAGCGCCGCTAAGCAGCCCGTGACCCTCTGTACGCCTTTCAGATCTCGGATGGGGGCCATTTTGGTTATCGCTGAGATTTTTTCTGGATTGGCCTCGATGCCCTGTTTGGACACGATGAACCCCAAAAGCATCCCTCGGGGGACGCCAAAAACGCACTTTTCTGGATTGAGCTTGATATTCTTTGCTCGAAGGCATTTGAAAGCGACGTCGAGGTCGTTTACTAGATTATCGGCTTGTTTGGTCTTGACTACGATGTCATCGACATACGCCTCGACGGTTGGCCCGATGTGCTCTCCGAAAACGTGCTGCATGCATCGCTGGTACGTTGCCCCTGCGTTCCGGAGACCGAAAGGCATCGTAACGTAGCAATACATGCCGAAAGGGGTGATGAATGAAGTCGCGAGCTGGTCGGACTCCTTCATTTTTATCTGATGGTAACCGGAGTAGGCGTCTAAGAACGAAAGAGTTTCACATCCCGCAGTTGAATCAACGATTTGATCAATGCGTGGCAAAGGAAAGGGAACTTTCGGACATGCTTTATTTAAACTAGTATAGTCTACACACATCCTCCACTTCCCACTCTTTTTCTTAACTAATACAGGATTAGCTAGCCACTCGGGATGGTGAACCTCCTTGATGAACCCGGCCTCCAGTAGCTTGTGGATCTCTTCGCCGATGACCCTGCGCTTCTCCTCGTCGAAGCGGCGCAGGCGTTGCTTCACCGGTTTGGAGCCGGCCCGGATTTCCAAGGCGTGCTCGGCGACTTCCCTGGGTATGCCCAGCATATCCGAGGGACTCCACGCAAAAATGTCGACCTTTGCGCGGAGAAAGTCGACGAGCACGGCTTCCTATTTCGGGTCGAGGGTGGCGCTGACGTTCAGCGCCTTCCCGTTGGGATCAGCGAGGTCGAGGGGCACGAGCTTGACGTCCTCCGCGGGCTCGAAGCTGCCGGCGTGGCGTTTCGGATCGGGAATCTCGTTGGCGAGACCGTCGAGGTCTGCGGCCAAGGTTGCCGATTCCAAATCCGCCTCGCCGTGTTCGACGCACTCGACGTCGCACTCGTAGGCATGTTCATATGAGGGCCCCACAGTGATGACGCCGTTTGGGCCGGGCATCTTGAGCTTGAGGTAGGTGTAGTTTGGCACGACCATGAACTTGGCGTAGCATGGGCGCCCGAGGATGGCGTGGTATGTCCCACGGAATCCGACCACTTCGAAGGTGAGGGTCTCCTTCCTGAAGTTGGCCGGTGTGCCAAAACAAACGGGCAGATCGACCCGTCCGAGGGGTTCTGCCCGCTTCCCTGGCATGACTCCGTGGAAGCCCCCGACGCTAGGTTGCAAGCGCGCCCTCTCGACCCCCAGGAGGTCGAGGGTCTGGGAGTAGATGATGTTGAGGCTGCTCCCGCCGTCCATGAGTACCTTGGTGAGGCGCGTGTTGGCGATGACGGGATCAACGACAAGTGGGTAGACTCCCGGATTGGGGATGTAGTCCGGATGATCATCACGGTCGAAAGTGATGGCCACCGCGGACCAGTCAAGGAAACGAGGGACCGCCGTTTGCACGGAGAAGACCTCACGCCGTTCTCGCTTGCGCTGGCGCGCTGAGAGGCGGGTTGAGGGTCCTCCGTAGATCATGAAGCAGTCGTGGATCTCGGGGAATCCCTCCTCCTTGCCATCACCCTTTGGATCTTCCTTCTTGTCGGTGGTCTTGTTGCCAGCGCCCTCGAAGTACCTGCGGAGCATATGACAATCCTCGAGGTTATGGTTAGTGGGCCCCTTGTGGTAAGGGCACGGCTCTTTAAGCATTTTGTCGAAGATGCCCCCGCCGGGGGGGCCTCGAGGCTTTTTGCGTTCGGTAGCGGCGACAAGCTCGTCGGCCGGGGCCTCGAGCTTGCCCTGCTGACCCTTCTTCTTCTTGCGGTTGTTCCTTTTGGAGCCCCGGGTGGAACTCACGGGATCGTCGGCCTTCTGCTTCCCAGTGTCCTGCTCGCCGCCAAAGATGGCACCAACTGCCTCCTCACCGGCGGCGAAGTTGGTGACGATGTCCATCAGCCCATTGGCAGTGAGGGGGGTGTGTCGGCCTAACTCTCGGACCAACTCCTTGCAAGTGGTGCCCGAGAGGAAAGCCATGATTACGTCAGAATCGGTGACATTGGGGAGTTCTGTGCGTTGCCTGGAGAAACGCCGAATGTAATCCCGGAGGGATTCACCTGGCTTCTGCTTGCAACTCCGGAGATCCCACGAGTTGCCGGGGCGCATGTAAGTTCCCTTGAAGTTTCCCTCGAACACCCTTACGAGATCACCCCAGTCGTGGATCTGTTGGGGTGGCAGGTCCTCGAGCCAGGCTCGAGCGGTGTCGGAGAGGAAGAGGGGGAGTTGTCGGATGATGACTCGGTCGTCGGTGGCCCCGCCCAGCTGACATGCCAAGCGGAAGTCGGCGAGCCAAAGTTCGGGTTTGGTCTCGCCGTTGTACTTGGCAAGAGTCGTGGGAGGGCGGAACCGTGTTGGCAGTATCGTTTAGCGGATTGCCTTGCTGAAGACCCGAGGGCCCGGTGGCTCGGGTGAAGGGCTGCGATCCTCCGAGCTGTCATAACGCCCGCCCCTGTGCACGTGGTAACCCCGAGCCACACCGTCACCGTGCTTGCGCGTGCGGCGCTCGACGATGTTGCCACGGGTGTCTCGAGGTCCCTGGTTGTGAGCGACGGGCTCAGGGGCGGGAGCCATCCGGATCCGTCGGGCAGGTTCGGGATGGACCGAGGCCTCTCTCTCCTGTCGAGAAGGCTCCGCGAGCCGGTGCGAGGCGGGCTCGCGTCGCCTCGAGGCAGAGCTCTCGGCTTGCTGCAGGGCAGCGGTCTCGAGGAGTTCTCGGATCTCATCTCGAGCCCGGCACGCTTCGGAATTCGATGGCTCGGGCATGTTGCGGAGGAGCATGGCGGCGGCGACGACGTTCTGGCTGGCTCGAGCGAAGACCGGGGGATCGGTTACCCGGTCCTCGTCGATGCGACGGTTGACGTCGCGAGCTCTTTCGCGAGCTCTCCCGCCAAGTGCGTGTTCCGCGCGCTCATGCTCGAGGGTTTGTTGGAGTAGGCGCAAGTTTTCTCGTTCCTCGTCGAGCCTCTCCCGCAACTCGCGGATTTGGTCGAGCTGCGCCCCCTGATCCGCAAGGAGCTGAGCCTCGCCCTGCTCGGCTGGGAGCCCGTCGTGAGGGGGCGTGTGCCTTCCTCCGACCGGCTGTTCTTCCTGCGAGTCCGACGCGCCTTCAACATCGACGTTGAAGCACTCGCGGGTCGGATCGTAGGTGTCATCAGCCGAGTCAGAGTCAGGGGCGCCGAAATAATAGTATGACGGGGGAATGTATGGTCGTTGCGGGCCGCTACCGGGGTTGCGGCGTGGGGAAGCGGTCACACGGGGTTCTGCTTCTGGCGCCTCAGTAGAGTCCAGATAATCAGAAGCCGACGTGGGCGCGACGAGGTCAAGGGTGGAGCGTAGGTGGTGCCCAGGGAGTTCCTCATAAGCACTCATACAAGTGCTCACGGAAGAAGCGTACGCCTGGGCAGCCAGAACTAGCCCAAACGGAAACGGCGAAGGTGATGTTGCCGCCCACGCCGGGAGAGAGGTACGGGGCAGTGACGTCGCACCAGGCGGAGGAGCGGCGGGGTTCTCCGCTGGCATGCTGTCCTCAGCCAGGCCCATCCTGCCCAGACTTTCCACGAGAAAATCCGGGCCGGTATCTGACTGGGAAGTGCCGAATCGGGGAACCCCATTGCCCTCCGTGAGGTAGAGACGACGGTTGCGCCGGGCTCGCCGCCGCCGAGCGGCTCGCGCCTGCCTGGAGCGACGGTACCGGCGGATTGCTCCCCCAGGCTGGGAGAGCTCGTAATCCTCGTCGGTAGGGTGTCTTGGCGGGAGCAGGACCATATCGTAGCCATAGCCGAGCGACATGAACTCCAAACTCCCGAACCAGATCACCGTGGCCAACGGGATAGGGCGTTCGGGGTCAGCCATCCAGGAAAAAGGCGGGAAAGCGGCGTTAGCACGCAGCGAGGCCCCTACCTGGCGCGCCAACTGTCGGTGCTCAGACCCGAGGGGGTCCTAAACCAACGAGTAAAATGCTGCGTGTCCCTTTCCTGGATGGCTATGCAAGGAGAACACACGGGGATTTATCCTGGTTCGGGCAAAGGAAGGCCCTACGTCCAGCGGGGGAGGAGAGGTTTGTATTTCCTTGCACCGAGGTGCTTGTGTAGGGGCTACAAGCTTGCGGGAGAGGGCGACGAGCCCAAGTCCCAAAGGAGAAAAAGAAAGAGTACAAGATGATTGCTTGAGATGTTGATCGCTATGTTGTGTATCGCCGGTTCTTTTTTTCGTGGTCTTCTCTAGGGCCCTGGCCTACCCTTTTATAGGATGAGAAGAGGCCAGGACGACGGGAGCCTTGAGATGACGTTTTGTCGATCCTGTTGAGGTGGTTGTAGCGACGTGCCTCAGGAATGGGAGGCCATCTCTGGGATGTGATGTCGTAGGCGTCGAAGTGACCCGGAGCGTCGTGCCATACCGTCCCTCTTTCCCTGTTGTGCTGTACTGGGGGTCGAGGCCGGGTTGAGGCCAGGTCGAGGCCGAACGGATAAGTCCGAATCCCTGGAATCGTGGTGTACGGACTTTGTCGTATCTTTCCTCGAGGGTAACTAGTGATGTACAGCGTGAGGTAAGGTGGGTACAGTGACGTTTTTCACCTCCCATCACGGGATGGGCGATTAAACAGTGAGGACTGACACTGGTATTGTTCCCACGTCGACTGTACGTGCAGCCATGCCGGTAGGTGGTAGTAGGTAATTGCATTAAATGCTGAGACTTTTGTCCGGGAGTAGGTAAAGAAAGGGGGTCGAGCGCCTCGACCCGGGCTCGCGCGAGTCGGAGCGCTCCCGGGGGGCGGTCGAGGCCCGTGCGGGTCGGAGCGCGGTCGAGGCCTCCCGTCGGGGGGGGGGGCCTCGTACGAGTCGGAGGCGGGATGCGGTCGAGGCAATCCGTCGAGCCGGCCTCGTACGAGCTGGGCCTGTCGCGCGTTTCTGAAACGGGTAGTGCTTTGTCGTGATCGGGTTACTTTAGTTTATATTATCGTTGAATATGGGTACCCCTTTGGCATTGGTACCGACATGTAGCTTTTATCACATAGGAGTAAGTAGCTTAGTGACTTAGTATTGTTGGTGTGTATTAGAGATCATAGCCGTGCTTCACTAGAATTGTATAGGTGGCTTGCATAGTGTAGTTGAGCTAGTGCTAGATTTAGCATAGCCATCTTTTATACTAACGTGGTTGTTTAGTGAAGCTTGTAGATTTTTTTAAATAGGCTATTCACCCCCCCTCTAGCCATTTGGACCTTACACGTTGCCCCACTGCCTTGCAGCAGCGTCGCCACGACGTGACCTGGCAAAAGCGACGAGCCGCCTCCAGCCATCTGTTGGCGGTCCTTAACTTCAATTTCTAACCGTTCATATAAAATATGCTCAAATAAACACCAAACTTAGACATAGGTCTTTAGAACTAACAATTTCTACAAGTTTTGGTGTTTGACTAATTGCAGGAGGACATATCAGAATAACACAAGAAATGTACCTAAAATGGACAAGAAACACAACAAAACAAACACAGGTGGCTGAGCAATCTTAAACACATATGCATTCACTATTGACCAAGTTCCACGTGTATTTTGAGAATATTGTTTTGCAGGACATAAATACATGGGAGAATACAACAAAAGGTGCTTCCCGACGCTGATTTGCGCAAAGGAATAAATATAAAAAGCCCATCAAATCAAAGCATCCAAGCAAAGGGCCGACCGAGGAGTGGTCCAGGCCTACTCTAGAGCCCACCACGCGAAGGTGGTGGCGAGATGGCCTGGTCAGGGGGTAGCCGACCCTAGGGGGCACCCGACCCCCACCAGCGTCTCTGCCACCCCTTCGTATGGCGATTGCATGGAGTCATGCTGAGGCAGTGGAGATTGGGTTTTCACACCAGAATTAGCTTCAGCACCGCCTCAAGCCTTGTATAAATAGAGGGGCACCCCCTCTTAAAGAAAACACCTCAAGGCAAGAGCACCACATTTGAGCAACACTCCAAGGGCATAGGCCCTAGATAGCTTTCTAGAGTAGTAAGGGAGAGATGTGAGGGAGAGCTCGAGGAAGCGCCGGACTCTTCGGTGTCTTTCCAACTTGTACCTCGACGAGCATCTTTACTTCAATGGGTTCTCCCGCTAAGTGAGTGTTCATGGTTCTTTTGGTTATGAACTCTTTGATTAGTTAAGCTTTACTCTTACTTGTTTGCGGGTTTGTCGTCCGTTCCCATGATGGATACTCTAGTAGAGGGCTCCTGATAAAGACGGATCACCCTGTACACCGCTAGAGTAGTAGTCAATAGCGTAGATGTGGTGTCTAGGCTAGAGGCTACCTTCGTTTGCCTTGTGCTCCACGGTTGAGGGGTAGGCGGTAGGTGGTGACACCCCTATCTGTCCCTTGCAATCCCCCACGTCCGGGCATAGCGTAGAGCTATAGGCCGGTATCGCTTGGTAGACCAGGCGTAAGCCAGTGCCCGAAGTGAGTAAGTAGAAGTGAAGTTTATCTATCCATAGACCCTAGAACCATAGGAATCCAGGCCGGGTATAAATAGACCCCAAGCGACCGTTTGGTTGCACAGCCTCCCGGGGCGATCAATGTGGTCTTGATTCATGAACCGCCGTCCTCTCCTCTCACCAAGACCACGAAGTTTCAAATCACAAATCATTGCCCACTTTTTCCACCAACCAAGCCACAACGCGTCAAAACCGCACTCAATTACCTCTGACAAAAACCACCACTACACCCTTTCACCTTCCTTTCCACACAACTGATCACCAGCACGTCCATGGGCCAACCATGGGTCGTGGTAAAGGAAAAATGTCACAGAACCTCCTAATTATGATGGCCCACAAGTACACGTCATTGTCATAATGACCTCTGACAGTCATACTTATGTTCACCATAACATAAAAGGCCTGCTTTCCTCTGAACAGGATCCAATCACAGGAGTATTGCAATATTACAGCAGTTTATTCAAAATATTCAACAGAGTAAAGTAGCGGAAGTCTTACAATAACTTAGGTTACAAACCAGTTTTCAAATCTCAAACCTTAAGTAACATTATTACAAACCATTAGTAGAGAAGTATCGGTAGTAACTTTATTACAACACCCAAATGAGATGCCTTGCCCAAAGGCCACACAGTCTACTCGTCGTCGCTTTCTTCAACCACGACGGTCATGCAACAAGGCTCGAAGCAGACTTGTTCATGAACCGCACCTGCAACAAGGGGTTCAACAAACCCTGAGTACGAGAGTACTCAACAAGACTTACCCGACTAAAACAAAGACTCCAAGGGCATGCTAGCTTTAGGGAATCAAGGTATGGGTAAATCAATAATCAAAATTTTCTTTTGCAGAAAAGCTTACTAAGGTAAGTCCTTATCTTCAACATTTTACTTTTACCATTGATGGTTCATTAACCAAATCTAGGTGATCCTAGTCTAGGTCAAAGTAATTATCATCAAAACCTTTCTTATTCTTTCTTCCCATTCCAGTTCTTAACTACGATGTTGGTGCAAGGCCAAGACTCCTTTCTCGTGGAGTAACGATGATTCGAACCGCTTCATTTACCCAGCTGGGGATTCCTAACCACACGACATATGTAGAACCGAATCTAGCATATATCAACTCTTACCCGAATAACCCAAAACCAGAACGTGTCCATCGCCACCCGAGAGCACAGTACTCCTCGAACCCGGCCACATTCTAGCCCCGAGGGTACACGTTACTCTCGCCATCTCTCCACTCCCAGTGCGAGGTTAGACGTTCTCGTAATGGACTAGCCAAAGTAAGGCTTACCCGACATGGGCACATGGCTAGTACTAACAAAAACTCCATGACGCGAGGGCCAACAACGTATGGTCCTTAACTGATAAGGCGGAAACAATACATTGGGACTCCTCTCCCAATGCACGTTAGCAGTGGCCAAACCACCCGCCCGATCTTACAAGTTCATTCACATATTTCATTATTCATTCAGGATGCCATCATGGCTATGTAAACATTTCATTTAAAAGCTTAACTTCTAAGCATAGCGAAGCATACTACGCATTTTTTGTAAAACAGGTATCAAGGGTAATATTGCAATAATCAAGGATGACAATGCAGCAATTAGGTTATCACTCAACTCCTAATTACTTAATGCAATAAACCATAAAATAAATAATAAAAAAATTTGTAAAATTCAAGGTAGGGTTTAAATGCACCGGGGCTTGCCTTGCTCGGACACGACGACTGACTCAGACTCGGAGATTCCAACGTCTGGTCCAGAACCCACTGACGATCGCTCTTCTCCGGAAGCTTGCTCGACGACTTCGGCTTCTTCGAAAGCGGTGACTACACGAATACATAACATGCTTTAACATGATGCTCAATGATAAACATGATGCTTGATGATAACATGCCACGGTTACGATTCGAGTACAACTTCCCTTCACGGTACAGTCGTAAACAGAAAACCTACTAACTAGTAGCGACGAGTTCCCGCGATACCAGCTCTTAACCTAGCAAGTTACTAACGAGCTCAATCATGAAATTAAAGTGCCAGAGATCATAAAAGGGTAGTGACCTAAGGACATCACTCAATCAAAAGGCACACAACACTTAAAGTTCTCAAATTAATATTTATTTTCTCTTAAATAATTAGGGCATAATTAGAAGTTGATCAAACTTTATCTAAACAAGCTCAAACTTTTTCTATGGGTTAACAATGATTTATAACAGTGCCATAATAAATTTCATAATTTTTGGATAAATAAATTAATTATTAAAATTACTGGAAGTTGCATTTAATCTTTATTGGAACCAATTATTTCTACCGCATAAAGTATTCAAATTCATGATTTAATATTTTTCCTAGATAGTTTATACATTGAGAAGCTTACACAAAAATTTTCATGAATTTTGGAACTCTACACAATTTTTAAACAAATAAACAAATAACTACACTATTCATTTATTTGAAAAAGAAAAACAAAAACGAAACCGGGCCGATTTTTATTTTTCCCGCGGTCCGGCCCAACCAGACGGCCCGCTCACGCGTTCGCACGTGCGCTCGCGACCGGCCCAGTCGCGGCCCAGCCCACTCGCTCGCCCGCGCGCGTCGGTCTCCCTCTCTCTCTCGCTGACAGTGTGACCCCACCTGTCATCTCCTTCCTCCCGCTCGCTCTCGCTCTCCCGCGCGCTCGCTCGCTTCCCCGCGGTGGTCGGCCGGTGACCGTCGCTTCGGTCGACAAACCGACCTGACCAACATCATCTACACAACCTAGCGAACCCGTTTTGCTAAGTTGCGCCATGGTTCGAACCCTAGTGACCCGCGAGCGACGGCGATGGCGGCACGGTGGCTACGGGAGCAGCACGTCGGCGACTACAAAGCGGTAGAGGTTAAATTGAAGGGTCGGGAAGCATCAGTGGCTCATCGCGGTTGCAGTGGAGCTCTCGGTGGCGACAGGGAGCGGCTGGAGTGGTCTGGCCACGGGAAGCGGCTTGGTCGCCGGAGTTGAGCACGGGAACAGGCGGTGCAGAGGTTTGGGTGCGAAAACGGTGAACTCCGGTGGTCCACGAGGTGCGCGAGGATGAGGCGACTCGATTGGTGCAGCCTGCGTGACCGGAGGCGGCTTGGTGGCGGTAGCGGCGAGCGGCGGAGCTGCGCGGCGGCGGTGGCGAAAACAGGGAGAAGAAAACGATTCACTGGACGCGGCGATATATGTAGGCAGCGGTCGCGGCTACAGCGCTGCACTGCTCGCGTCGTCGCGCTGGCATCCCCGACCGCGTGCGAAGGCCGTGGAAGGCCACGGCGGCGATCGGCCGGCGCCCATACCGGCCGGTGGCCGACGGTCATTGGCCTGACACTGTAGCTCCCCCCCCCAAAATTCTGAAATTCAAACTGGTTTTTCAAATTACTCTCAAATTTGTATAACAACTTGAAAATCTTCCAATGTATGAAATCTTCAGATTTTCAAGCTCTACAAGTTTGATATTGAACACTTTTTCAAATTCTCACCGGATTTTGAAATTTGAGTTTAAATTCAAAAAGGGACACATTTTTCAGATTTGGTAATTTAGAAATTACTTTTGATTTTATATTGAAACTTCAAAATCTCCAAACATCAAAGTTGTGTATCTTGACCAGACCTACAACTTTGATGTTCACAACATTTTCAAATTCAGCTTCCATTTTGAAATCTTAGTTTGGGGACAAAAATGAATTAAAACTGAAATTTGTTTATTTTCAAAATTGCTCCACATTTTACACTAAAACTTTGAAAACTCAAAACACCAAAGTTGTAGCCCTTGAAAAGTTCTACAAACTTGGTTTTGAACTTTTTCCCAAATTTTGCTTAGATTTTGAATTATTTCAAAAGGGGTAAAATAGGGTTTTGAAATTTAGGGTTTTCGGAGGGATTTCAAATTGGAATTTGTTTCTACTTTGATGTGTGATTACTTAGTGATCAAAACCTCACCCAAGGGCATCATTTGGACCAACATGACATGGTTGACCAAATGTCACTCTTGGTTGACCAATTTATACTTGAAATTCTTTTACGTTTCTCCTCAGATTTGAATTCAAATTCGAATCGGAAAACTCGCGACAAGTTTTGGGACTCCAATTCAAACTCAATTTTGGAGCTTCATTTTAGATGTTTTACTTGAGCTCATTCCCTACATTTGACACTAGTGTGCAACACAGTCGCGCACTTCAAATTACGCAGGGTATGGACTAAGTATTTACGGTGGTATTCGAAATTAGGGTTTTCGGTTTCGGAGCACACCACTGAGAAACACATTCAACTTAGATAAGTAAACTCATTTTAGTTGATGCATAACAGGGTTAACCTAACAAGTATGATTAGCAATGCATTATGATGACATGGCAGATTAATTAGCACTATAACACCCGGGGTGTTACAAAAAACACCTTTCACCAAGACTCACCTAGAAAGGCCTTCCTTGGGCCCAACGAAATACACCAAAACTGTACCAAGAGCCGGCGGATCGTGATTGGGACGACCCACATACTTCAAGCCAAGTTTCAGAGGCCCGCGGAGGAAATCAAAGGACTTGGCATGAAGAACCATTGCAAAGAGAAGGGGGCTTGGGGGCGAACCCCACCGCAACCAGCCAACGGCTAGTCAAGGACGCCCATTCTCTGTAGCATTCTAACTTTTATAGAGCAAGGGCTCGGGGGCTAACCCTACCTTGTCAGCCTAGCGAACAGCCAAGGTTGCCCACAACTCTATGGTCGCATGCTCGAATCTCAGCCCTTGAAGGGGTACACTACCCCCCCAAGGCCTCGGGGGCTACACCCGGCGAGTGCGCTTGCGCGCACCCACCGAAAAAATCTTCGAGAACACAAAAACATATTGCTCGCTCATCTCTAAGCCTCTGGAGGAATAAAACTTATTCCTCCAAAGGCTCGGGGGCTACTGTCGGGTACCAGCAAAATAGGGTAACCCATTTTCACCGCAAAAACCACCCACTAAGGCAAAATTACGGCCCACAACCCATCACAGCCAGCCCAGGCCTTACTCTGCTCAAAATCAAAGCCAAAGGATAAGCGCCCGAGCCCCCCAGCGCTCCTCTGCTTCATCCGACCCCTCTCCGTCTCGTTCGACCCTTGTGATGTCATACAGGCGCCCGAGCCCTGTGACATCATCAAGGCACTTGACCCCTTTGCACAGCTACTACTTCACTCGACCCCCCCACTGTAACACACTGCCACGGGTATGCACGGGCCCCTACCCGTTCCTGTTAAGGAACAGGAGCTCGCCGCGTCATGCAGGATTGCCTAGGAACTTGTAACACCTGATTCATAATACAGTCAAGGCTCCCACAGTTCTTTCTCGCCCCCCACGGCAGTAACAAGAAGAAGCTACGCTACGCCGCACCCTATCATGTCCACCTCAATGGGACAGGGAGCAATGGCCGTCCAGGCCCCCCTACCTTTTCGTCGGCGCAGCTTCAGGGCCACGAAATCTTCTTCATCATGACATCGTGTTAGGGTATGGCCTCACCGCGTCATCTACAGCCACGACATGCCACCACCGCAATGATGACTGTGCAAATGCACGAACTGAGAGGAAAGCTAGGAATAGGGAGCGCCTTAGGGCATTCTCTTTCTATTTTTGTACATCCAAATGTTGTAACCCGACCCCTCCCTTTGCATACTATAAAAGGGGAGGGAGGGACCCTCGATAAGAACAACGGTGGGATGACACCAGGCAATGGAAATGTACTAAGAGCACACTCAAACACCCAAACACACCCACACACAGAGACCTGGGAGCTATCCCTCTCTCGACCAGCTTGTATCCCCCTACTACAAGCACTTCGGTGCAAAGCAACATGAGCAGCAGCGAGCACTGAAAGTAGGGACGTTAAGCCCGAACCAATATACATCTTGTGTCCACCTTGCACACCATCGGAGGCTCCGACACGTAGCTTCATTCACTTGTCTCGTCTCTAGACAACCCTCATTCTAGAACACCGACAATGCTCTACTAGAGTTGCTCTTCACGGCTCTCGCGGGGTGAGCGCAATACTGCTCAAATCCTTCTCCGGAGCACCACACAATCTTCCTGCGTTCTTCATGACAGAGAACTCACCACCAAGCCATCTAGGAGGTGGTAACCTCCAAAAGTAACAAGCACCACTGGCTTGCAACTCGATCACCTAGTGCCACTTGATGCAATCTCACAATGCAACACAGTAGAATCACTCACTCGCATTCGATTCGCACTCTTGCAAGCACAAGTGAGTTAGAGGGCTCCCAAGCACTCTCAAGCATGGACACGAGCTCAACCTTAGCCATGGCCAGGACCCCCCCTCTATTTATAGCACAAGGGCCAAATAGAGACATTACTCCTTCACTGGGTTTCCTACGAACTGACCGGACGCGTCTAGTATGGCGACCAAACGCGTTCGATCGCTGCTGCGATGCCATGTGTCCCCTTCAAATGAAGTAGCCGTTGGCATCCAATGGCTCTCTTTGCACGCTCTGACATGAGTTGATCGGACGCACCATTAGAGACTGATCAGACGCTGAAGAGGCAGCATCAGGTCAAGTCTAGAGAGCTCCAAAGCTGCTGAGGACCAACCAGACCAGATGCACCCTGTGTCAGATCGCCCAAAGCCACGTGCGCTGCCCCCTCTGACCGGACGCGATGCTCAGTGCCAGGTCACACGAAGTATTGAGCGTCCGATCACGATGAAAAACTACACCGAGAGGTCTAGAGCATGATCGGACGCGTCAGATCACTACTGATCAGATGCACGCCAGAGTCCGGTCACCTCTGCCCTAGTAGCTCACATTAGGTCCAAATACCGGACGCATCTGGTCCCAATACCGAACGCGTCCGATCACCTCTGCTGCATAAGCCTGAGCTAGGGTAACACACACGGACGCGTCTGGTCTCAATGTCGGACGCGTCCGGTCACCCTGTGACCAGCGCGAACAGCTCCTTTCTCAACACCAACTTCTTCTCCTTTGCAAATGTGCCAACACCTCCAAGTGTACACCATCATATGTATATGTGTTAGCATTTTCACAATCATTTTTAAGGAGTTAACCTCTCAATTCACCATGCCACTCGATCCTAGCAACATTGCAAAGTTAGATCACTCGAGTGGAACTAGATGACCGATATACAAATAAATTTACCCCTCTTGATAGTATGGCCATCTATTCTAAACCCGGTCATAACCTTCTCTACACACCTATGACCGATGAAATGAAATGCCCTACAAATATACATTTGCCTTGCGCATTCTATTTCATCTCCTCCATCGTTGATGCAACACATGCACCAACCATATCACAAATGATATGATCCACTTCATATCATCATGTGACCTTGTTGGTTCATTGATCTTAACCTCACTTGCTTTTCACTGTTGCATTCGTCCATCGGCGCCAAGTCTTGTTCAAGCTTTACCGTCATGCGGTCCATCACTCCAAAGCCTCCAACTTACCCTTCACGCTTGCAACCGGTCCATCAAGCTAAGTCTTGTCTTGATCTTCTCCTCCTTAGTCACATGACTCAATATCACGTCTCATAAGCAATGAGCTCCTTCAACACATGTGTGATCTTTGTAACAAATCCAAGCCATCTTCATCGTCATGGCATGACTTGCTCACACAAGTATATCTGTGGACTAATTACTTTTGTATCTCACATTTAAACACATTAGTCTACCTAAATTGTCACTCAATTATCAAAACTAAACAAGAACCTTTCAACCCACCGTTGCATGGTGCAAACTGTCTGTGATATAATGTTTGCAACAACATTTATTCTACAAAGACAACTTTAACCATGTTGCGTGCTGACGCGTTGACCTTAACACTAATTATTACCTTCTCAAAGTGCACTTCTTGCGTTTGAAATTTTATTATCTCATATATACTATTACCGTATCCACGTTTGAGCAAACCAAAGCATATTCCCATCATTAGAGCAAAATCCTTGACATTGGGTCATTTCACGGAACTGATTCGTTAGGTTGGATCGGTTGATTTTATAGGTCATTGAGTGAGGACTGCTGACCACCATTCTGTTGGACGTACGGGATATTCATGTCTCCATGTTTTCTACTTTTTTGGGTGCCCCATAGTTTTAGCTGCCTTTTGGCTGGTATTTCAGAAATAAATAAATCTCCCGTCGATAAAAAAAGAATCCTTTTACTAAATTGATTTTACCATTTCCCTCATATTGCTCCCAACAAAGTATATGTGTATACCGTGGTTAGAGTGATGATATATTATGCTGTGCTCAGTGCTTTATACAATACTTATTTGAACTTCAGTTCCAGATATTTTTACTGCTTGCCTTTTTTATTAGCCTTTGAAAGTTGCCCTCCTTTGTCGAGCATGATAGTCCCCCATTCAGTGCTCAAATCATATGATGCTCTGCTGTTCAACCACGATACATCCTGTCTCAGTATGTTTTGTCCATTTAGTGTCATTACTCTAACAAGAACGACAGAAACATGGAAATGTTTAATACAGGTCTTGCATCAGTACAGCACCAAGCTCCAAAACTAATCTATATGCACGGTTGAAAACTTGAAATCATTACCTCCTTTGATAAATTATATTCGTTCCATTTCTTTGTTCACCGTGATGGAAATTCCTTACATAGCTTTATATTACGGACAAGTAATGAAGAGGGACGACCACCGCACAATTATACAGTTGTTATGTAAGAATATTCATCCCTTTAGCATCATGTTCATGTGGTAAATTATTTTCAGCTAAAAACCTTTGCATTACTTTTGGTAACATGACTGCTCCTTTTTTTTAAAAAAAATTCGGTGGCTGGCTGATTCCTCTCCAATGCAAGTTCCACTAGGATGTGCTGGCGCTCCGTCGTGCCCGTCCTTGTTTAGGCGAACAACATTAAGTGAACAGCAAAATACGATAAAAAAGCGATGAACAGTGACAGGCAAACATTAGAAAAAATCAGTTGAACAGTGTTTTCTTCAGCGCCACCATGCGTAGAAAAATCGGCTTTGGGTGTGTTTAGATGCACTGAAAAGTACACTATGTAAAAAAAATTTCCCGTCACATCAAACTTGCGATACATGTATGGAGTACTAAATGTGGATAAAATCAAAAACTAATTGCACAGTTTGGTTGTACTTTGCGAGACGAACGTTTTGAGCCTAATTAGTCAATGATTGAACAATTATTACCAAATACAAACAAAATGCTATAGGCCCTGTTTAGTTCCACGAAAAAAACACTATGCGAAAAAAAGATTCCCCGTCACATCAAACTTGTGATACATGTATGAAGTACTAAATGTAGATGAAATCAAAAATTAATTGTACAGCTTGGTTGTACTTGGCGAGACGAACGTTTTGAACCTAATTAGTCAACGGTTGGACACTATTTACCAAATAAAACCAAAACGTACTACAGTACTTTTTTTATACCTTTTTACACATCTAAACACACCCATAGTGTATTTTGACACTTCAAATTTTAGATCTACACACAGCCTTTAAGTATTTTCTTCAGCGCAACAGTGCGCTATAGTAGTCGACACATGGGTAGGGCGGCTGTCCACTGTACAGGGTTTTATTCCGGGTTGAAGACGAATTAGTTTTTGTACAACTAAACTGTGCAATTAGTTTTTGATTTTATCTATATTTAGTACTCCATACATGTACCGGTATTTTGATGTAACGGAAAATCTTCTTTTTGTATAGTAGAATTTGAGAGAAAATTTAGCATCTAAACGATCCCTTATTTGCAGCAGACTGTGACATGGTGGCTGGCGGCGGCGAGGAAGAGCGGCACGCCAAGATCGTTTCCTGGTGGCCCCGGCAGCTTGCGTGTGCGCATGCATAAGCATGCTAGGCCTCGTTTATATTTTAAAAATTTTCACTCTCTTTATCATATTAAATCTTTAGATATATGCATAGAGCAGTAAATGTTGATAAAAAAATAATTAATTATATAATTTGATAGTAAATTATGAGACGAATCTTTTAAGTCTAGTTAGTCCATGATTAAATAATAATTACTAAATACAAACCAAAATGCTACAATTGCCAAATTTGCTGGCGCTGGATGATTGGACACCAGAGGCTGTTCCCTTCTTCCAGCGTGAGGACAAGTTTCAGATGTCATCACTGACGATGGACGACGATTGGTCCAGCCGGTGAGCGTGACAGCGGCCGAACCGTCGACGCCTCGACGGGCGATCCGAACCCACATCCTAGCCGGCCATGTGCAGCACTCCAGTGTCACCCTGTTTATGTTGGTAGGTACCTCCTCCGTCAACCAAAAATCAAACATGTTTAACTTTAACTAAATTTATATTAAAAATTACTAGCACTCATTATATAAAATAAGTACCATTAGATCGTCATGGAATGGAATCTACTAGGACGGTAGGCGCGCTCCGCCGCGCCCGCCTCCCTTTGCATTGGCGTAGAAAGATGATAAGCTAACTTCTTAGAAAGAGCACTTTCCAACCGGGTATAATTGCTTGTTTAGGTCTCAAATGTATATATAATGGGACATTGATCATCGATTGTTTCAATAGTTCTACCCGTACCCCTTTCACATACTACTGAACTGTATGTCTTATTATCATATAAAAATATACACAGTGAAGACTTGAAAACACTGGCACAATTGTTCTTATTTTTCCACAATAGATTCAAAATTCATGACATTTCATGAATATTTTATGAATGGAATGAACATTTTCTGCATCGCCCCTTCAGTGGCCTTGCCCAGACCTACAACTATCTCCTGTGTACTGTGTATACCTTTAAATTGCAAGAATAGCAGTCTAACAGGACACTTTCAGTAGTAGGTCTACCCAAAAAATTGCTTTGGCCAAGGCACCTGTGACAAAACACTAAACATCAGTACAGAAGTACCTATGACGTCATCCTTTACTTCATGGAATATGATCCAAAATTACTAATATAACATGAACCAAGGAAAAAGACACGAACTGCATCTGTAGGAGGCAAGAGATTAGGGATTGAAGTTTGAGGGGTCAGGCATGGAGGAGTCGTCAGTCCTTTTGCCCAAGTGGCAGGTCTGGTTCCTGAACCACCATAGACATGGGGAGAGACCAATTACCTTAAAACTAATGGAGTCAATCAAGATCAGAGAACAGAAAGAAAAATAAATATATTAGTAAGTATGGCGTAATGTACCTTTGGAAGATACATGAGATGTTCCAAATCCAGTTTTGTAAACATTGCATATGGATAGGATACAACATAAAGAGTAAACGTAAAAACTGGAGCAAACCTATTATTAGCTCCAAATGAGACTTATGAATTAAAACCAAAATGAATGTGGCATTGTAACTGTATGGAATAGAAGTGCTAACAGTTAAGGTCACCGGAAAAAAACTCAAATGTTAGACGGTACATATAGAATTAGCATAAGATTTCTTTATTCTGGAATGTAACAATCTAGGGCTGGTGCATAGTGCTCTCAGTATGGTGGCTATCAGGGGAAGAAACAAATCCAGAAACTGTGAAGCCGTAACGTTACATCGTCTTAACTTGTTACTTAGAAAAGCGTCGAAACACAGCAGGTCATTGTCATCAATAATTTCAGGATCCTGATTCTGAAGCAGTCAAATAAGTGTATACCTCCTAGGCAAAAGACTAACGCATTGAACAAATAAATGGCACACTGAGTTTCATGCCACCGTAAATGCACATCTTTCATAAATATATAGCATAAAAGCATGTAACCATTCTCTTTTGGTAAGCTTTTCGGAAACATGGAAATATCGATATAACAATTTGTTGGACATTGATATGAGTAATACAGGTACAGCAGGCTTTTTTTTTTCCTTTAGGCACAAATTCAGTAAAATAGCGTAGAGGTAAACAGAGCATTCTTTATATAGATAAGATAGCGCTATGAATAACGAAAGACAAAGTAAACATTCTACTGGCACTAAATAAATAAGCAAATTTTAACTGACTGAAATTTTCAGCTGTGCATATAGTAGCAAAATGCATAAAAGTATGGGTAACAAAAAGAAATATTACAGAGGAACACACTAACATCCCTGTTTAGTTAAAAAAAAGGGCTAAATATATCCACATGGAAACCAGGGAAAGAAGGATATGTGCATCATGGGTGCTGCTCCATCCTGCATAGAAGGCCTATATTCTTAGAAATCTCAAAGGCAGCAGGCAGGGAGCCAGGGAAATTAGAAGAATCAACTCAATCTATGTTTATGTATTAGAATTTCTCATCAGATGCGTTAAAGACCTATTGGAAACCGAAAAGAACAATAGTTAAGCAAAACCACAGAGAAGAAAATAATGTCTGATGAGATGAAAAGAAGAAAAGAAAGACTCTCTACAGAGAACAACTTCTTGTATCTTTGAGGTGCTTGTTACCAATGTAAGCTATGCCTCGAACAAACATTGGACCCTCACACACTAAGAATAATACCCGATATATAATCATCTCTACCCACTCTATAACAAAGCATATCAAACCCCACTGGTTTACATGCTGTACAGAACTGTTATGAAATAACCAAAAAAAGGTAACTGATATAAAACATGCTGCTGAAACCGATATCGAGTTGGTATGACTAAACATGCTTTAGCACTTCACGATATGGGCCTGTTCTTTAAAACATGGTTATGAGGGACCACACATGTTATGAAGTTGGAGAAATCATTTTTTTCATACAGTGGGTCCATTGTTTCTATGGCAATACAACATATTGCCCTCTAAATCAAATGTTTTCTCAAGCGATGAGTTGGGATAGTTCTTATAACACTTACCATTCTTCATATAGGGATTAAGCAGACGTGAGAGACACCAGGCCCATCATGTATCATAATTGCTGCCCCCAAAAAAATTAAGTGAATTAATCTCAGGATGTATAGCTCTGCAGAATAAAGGTTAGTATGCACATATGTAATAGAAAAAACAAAAATAAAAAAGACAATGAAAATAGATAGAATGACATGCACAACCGACTACAACAAAAATCGATAACACACCCTGCGTTGATATCAGCGGCAAGGCATCAGAGAGCAAGGAGCAAACAAAATCGACTTGGTGTCCAGGATACCAAATCGGTACTAATATTATCTTTATATTTGAAGCAGCCTGAAAAAAGCAACAACCATCTCCATTGAGGCTCAACAACACAATGCTCACACTGCAAAATAGGAGGGCATTAGCTGGTTAATAAATAGCGATAGAATGATAATTTGTGTACACATACACATATCAAAGAAGTATTACAATCCTATTTTTCTCATGTAACCCTGTTTTAAGTAAAGCACCATAGACTGAACCAAAAGACCACAAATTGAACCACGAGAAGAAAAAAAAGGAACAGTAAGATAGCAGATGTAGTGAAGCACATAAGGTCTGAACATGATAGTTGATAAAGACATGATTTTGCTGCCTAGGGCCTACCTTCTGTTGTGCCCGCAACAGATCATCTGATTCCAGCACGAGCTGTTCCAGCTCCACCCACCATGCAGAGACCCTCCGTCTCCAAGCTCACCCCCCATGGAGGAGTGTGTCTGCCTAATGCAGTAGATAATCGAATGATTGAAACGCTATTTGATTAACATAAAACTACAAATAGGATGTCATTTTAGCATATACATGAAAAGAACAAATGTAGCGCCACCGGTGGCACGAACACAGCACATCCTCTGCTCCCACCAGTTTGACACCACGATCTGCAAGAACCGTAGCAGAAGAACTAATTAGTTTGGGCAAATTTGAGAGAGAGTCGGTCAATGAGCTGCAGCTGCGAAGGGTTGTGGCCCCTGGGAAGAAGACCCAGCGGTCTTTGTCCGGGCAGCAGATCGAGATCAGGCTTGATTGGTCAAGAAGACAATAGGTAGGGTTTGAACTCGCGGTGGCGACTTACGCGAGGACGACGGGAAGGTAGACATGGGGGACCCCATGCCTGGCGACGTAGATGAGGATGGGCCGCCTCCTGGCGGTGCTTCCATCCTGGGCCCGCCCGCACCCCAAGCTTCGTCGTCTTCGCCGCCTGCCTGTCCTGGTTCTGCGCGCAGCCGCCGGCAAGGCTGGCTGCCGCCGAGGAAGAGAAGAGGTGAGGAAGTGGTCCAAGTGCGCAGCCTCCATGAAGGAAGGACGCCACACTCGCGTCGGCCGCCACTGGGGGAGAGGAAGCGCCGCACTGGGGGAGAGGAAGAGGAAGAAGAAACGCAGACGGAGGCGACGAGGCGTGATGTCGTGCGAGGTGTTTTTTTTTTATAACTTTGACGGAGGAGGCGAGGCGCAGGAAGGCCAACGAATTAGGAGAGGGCAAATCGAGGAGCGGACACGCACGACCCCACGTGGCGACACCGGATTAGTAAACAGTATCGAAACAGTAATCAGAATGCTCTGAGCGCGCGGATGCTACGCGCTATATGGAGCTACTATATGGAGTTTCATATTTTCACAAAAAATTATTTAGAGACATAAATGCTAATACTATTTACTGTAAAGATGGTCAAACATGAGCTATCTTGGCTGACACGATTCTATAATTGCATTCATCTGTGGCCGGAGTGAGTACTTAGACTTGATCGCCGCAAAGAATTGTGTGTAACGTCATACCCTACGTCATCTTTCCAGGCTGTGGATGCACTCTGGTAATCAACCAACCAACATGAGTATTACAATTTGGAACTGCCTCTATTTTGACGTCAGTTGTTCGATCTTGGACAGCCGTCTGAAAATACATTGGTCCCGTTCGGTTGTGCTGATAAGCCGGTTGAAAAACACTGTTGGCTGATTTGTTGTGAGAGAAAAACACTATTTCAACTGAAAAAACAAACTGAAAAAGACGTGTCACTGCTGAATGCTGATGCGTAGCGTTTACGTAATGTGCAAGCCAGATTAGTCCATACATATATAGAATTAAATAACGTGCTACCGTGGCGCACCAATCGATTTTCCACACGCAAACGTGGTATAAAAGGGGTGCACTGCCGCACTCTAGCCCTTAACAATCACTCACCCTCTCTGCCGCACACAGCTATTATAAGTGAGCGAGCGTCGACCAACGCGAACCATGGCCGACATATCGGAGCGCAGCAGCATCCACGTCCTCCTGCTCCCGTTCCCGAGCCAAGGCCACATCAACCCGATCCTCCAGTTCGGCAAGCGCCTCGCCGCGCACCGCGGCGTCCGGTGCACGCTCGCCGCGACGCGGTTCGTGCTCAGCGACAGCCAGCCGTGCCCCGGCGACGCCATCCGCATCGCCGCCATCTCGGACGGCCGCCGCGTACCTGTCTCGGCTGGAGTCGGCCGGGTCGGAGACCGTGGACCAGCTCCTCCGGTCCGAGGCGGAGCAGGGCCGGCCCGTGGACGTGCTGGTGTACGACGCGTTCCTGCCGTGGGCGCAGCGCGTGGCGCGGCGGCGCGGCGTCCCGTGCACGGCCTTCTTCACGCAGCCGTGCGCGGTGGACGTGGTGTACGCGCACGCGTGGGCCGGACGGGTACAGCCGCCGCTGGTGGGCGAGGAGCCGGTGGAGCTGCCCGGGATGTCGCTCGGGCTCCGGCCGGTGGACATGCCGTCGTTTCTAGCCGATTCCAGCGGCTGCCCCGCGCACCTGGACCTGCTGGTGAGCCAGTTCGACGGCCTGCACACGGCCGACCACGTCCTTGTCAACTCGTTCTACGAGTTGCAGCCACAGGTACGTCGTACGTTCTCTAGGTAATCACGCCGGCTAATTAACAACATCACACACATTGACATCTTGCAAGGAATCGGATTACATGGCGTCTACGTGGAGAGCCAAGACGGTGGGTCCGACCGTGCCGTCAGCCTACCTGGACAACACCTTGCCGGAGGACACGTCCTACGGCTTCCACCTCTACACCCCGCAGACGGCGACGACGAAAGCCTGGCTGGACAGCATGCCGCCGCGCTCCGTGGTGTACGCCTCCTTTGGCAGCATTGCCGCGCCCACCGCGGTCCAGATGGCCGAGGTGGCGGAGGGGCTGTACAACTCCGGCAAGCCGTTCCTGTGGATCGTTAGGGCATCGGAGACTTCCAAGATCCCTGACAAGTTTGCCGACAAGGCCAAGGAGAGAGGCCTCGTTGTGACGTGGAGCCCTCAGCTGGAGGTGCTAGCGCACCCGGCTGTTGGGTGCTTCATGACACATTGCGGATGGAACTCGACGACGGAGGGACTGAGCGCCGGCGTGCCGATGGTGGCGATGCCACAGTGGTCTGATCAGCCTGTCAACGCCAAGTACATTGAGGATGTGTGGAGAGTGGGCGTGCGGGTGCGGCCCGACAAGGATGGTGTGGTCAGGAAGGAGGAGGTCGAGAGATGTGTAAGGGAGGTGATGGATGGCGACAGGAGCATGGAGTATCAGCAAAATGCAGCTGAGTGGAAGGAGAAGGCTAGGAAGGCCATGAGTGAAGGTGGCAGCTCAGATAACAACATCATAGAGTTTCTTGGCAAGCTAGGACTGAAAGTCTAAATGAGTTGGGTAGAAATGTTCGTATCTCTTGGTTCTGCATTTGTTATCTTTCCCTAGCGAGCTTTGTCTCTCTCCTTGAAATTCCCTCTGCTATTGGGGCTGTTTAGTTCTCAAGAAATTTTGCAAAATTTTTCAGATTCCCCGTCACATCGAATCTTTGACACATGCATGAAGCATTAATATAGATAAAAAATAAAACTAATTATACAGTTTAGACGAAATGGACGAGGCGAATCTTTTAAGCCTAATTAGACCATAATTGGACACTAATTGCTAAATAACAACGAAAGTGGCTACAGTGCCATTTTGCCAAATTTTTGGCAACTAAACGCTACCTAAATAATGTGCATCATTTAAATGTAATAATAAATCGTGGAAGATGTTGGAAGTCTTGCTTATGGAGTAACCCTGAGCCAATGTGGCATGGTGAAATTTTCCTTTAATGTCAAGACCCTAATACTCACTCTGCCTCAAAAAGAGTGACACTCTAGTGTTGAAAATTTGTTCTATAAAAAAATGTTATTTTACCTTCTGAACAAGCTAGGTATGTAGGAGCTTGCTGACCAAATTCTTTGAACATCTCAAAATGCTGACCAAATGATTCAAAATCAAAACAAGAGTAAAAACATAACAGTTCTTTTTTAAAAAAAATGTAAAAGCAAATCGGCATAGGCAAAGTTGTCTTCCTACAGATAAATTGACACCATTAGATCCTTCTAATGGAGTAGGGACATACTGAATCTTCAGTTTGAAAAATGCAAGGGGGAACTCATCAAAATGAAAAAGGACAAAATCAACATTTACTTTTCAAATAGTGGTATAAATACAAAACCTACTTTTTATAGATCATGGTTGGTACTTCTAAACTATAAGATGTTTTATCTTTTTTAGATACATTATTTTTGTATCTAGACATAATGTATACTATATAAGCATACAGTAAAAACCAAATATTTTCAACCCGATCCTCCAGTTCGGCAAGCGCCTCGTCGCGCACCGCGGCATCCAGTGCACTCTAGCCGTGACCCGGTTCATGCTTGGCTAGAGCAGCCAGCCGCCCCCGGGAGGCGTCGTCCACATCGCCGCCATCTCCGACGGCTGCGACCGCAGCGGCTTCGGTGAGGCCGGCGGGATCGAGGCATACATGGCCCGGCTGGAGTCGGCCGGGTCAGGGACCCTGGGCGAGCTCCTCCGGTCCGAGGCGGGGCAGGGGCGGCCGGTGAGCCGTACAAGATGAAATGTTCATATACGGTTCTCGGAGGGGGAGTTGGGCTAGTTACCTATCTCAATAAAGTATATAATTGATTTGAAGAAAACATCTTGAGATTCCGGCAATTGTGGATGATATAACTAGTAAATATGATCCTCCTCACGTCAACATGTTTTATTGTTTAGGGGGAATTACACTTACTTGTTTTCTAGTAAGTCGCTACCAGTTTTGCTATGACTTTTTACTACCGACCCACCGTTACAGAGGCTTTTTCCTCCGTTCTATTATGACGGAGGCCAACTTTGGTTGGTTAATCCGATTGGTTCATCGATGGTCAGCAAGTATGATGGTTCTAATGATGATCCTGCACGTATTTCGTGTGTATCTCACATATGGATTTAAAAAAAAACCCGTGAATTTACTTGGGTCATAGGCGTGGTTTTGACTGTATTGACTGTATAAGTTTTTTTTCCTCTACAACTTATGCAGTCAATTATCCTTTCTTCTTACGTGGGCAGTCGCCTTCTCTTGTATCCTTTTTTTCTTGTTTTTAGTTTCCGTTTTTTTTCATAAGTTGTAGAGGAAAAAGTTCTGCAACTTTATTGTTTATGATGACTTTTTTATGGGAAGTTGTCTCGATACCAAAAAAATTGATACAATGTTCAGATCTATATTTGTGAATCTAAACATTATATCCATTATTTTGGTATCGAAATGGATTCAAACGAAAATGTTGTGAACTGTAAGGTCGTAGATTTCATTGTTCAAATATATAGTTCTTATATAAATTGGATTGGACACAACTAAAATTTAACACAGGTTTACCAATCAAAAGGAAAACTTTAACTAACATGCGTTTGGATCCTTAATAACAGAAAGATAAATAAATAAATAAATAAATAAATCAATCAATCAATCAATCAATCGTCGTACACATTAAAATTGTTTTTTTTTTCAAGAAAAGAAATTAAGTTGAATGCAGCTAATTAAATCAGTGAATTTTTTTGGTGTGGTGGAGTGTCAATGCTTGAAGGATCCGTAGGTCTGCAGTATGGTCGAGATGAAGGTGACGAAGGCGACGAACTCGGCGACGACGGCCCATGGCACGGTGAAGTAGTTGCGCTGCACGTCCGCCCACATCATGAAGAGCGGGTGCTGGCTCCGCTCCCGCAGCTTGTGCCGCGTCTCGCCCAGGTAGCTCTTCTCCAGCTCCGCCTCCGCCTCGCTCGCCGCGCCCACGCGCTTGAAGAACCGCGCGATGTCCTCCTTGCTCTCGCTCCCGGACGACGTCACCACCTCCGCCGCCACCAGCACCCCCGCGTCCTCCGGCGACTGCACCAGCTTCGCCATGAGCCACACGTACGCCGACACGTCGCCGGGGCGCAGGTCCGCCGACTGCTCGAACGCCATCAAGTTCAGCAGCAGCGGCGCCGTCCGGAACTCGATCCGCAGCTGCGGCAGGCGCAGCCGGTCCTCGTGCGCCAGCTTCACGGCCAGCGGCACCGGGCCCAGCACCGACGCGATGCCCGCCTGCGCCTTGCCCGTGCTGCCGCCGCGCGCCTTCTTGAACCGCACCCACATCCGCTTCAGGTCGCTCGCCGACGGCAGGACCTCCCGCCCGTAGCTCGCGCGCCACCGGCTCTCCTCGGGCAGGATCGGGTACAGCAGCGGCACCAGGAGCAGCACCGGCAGGCGCCGCAGCAGCCGCGCCGCCTCCTGCATCATCTCCACCGGCGCCGCATCCTGGAGCCGCGGCGGCGGCTCCCACCCGGTGCGCGCCGCGGTGACCATCGCGTGGAGCAGGTGCAGGATGTGGCAGACGTCGTTCGCGGCCGGCAGCCCCTCGCTCATGTCGCGGCCCTTCTCGCCGGCGAGGTAGTACAGCACCAGCTTCATGAGCAGCTCCGTCGGCTGGTAGCCCGTGTTGTCGAACTCCGGCAGCCTGGTGCTCCTGATGAGGTCGACGAGGACGAAGAACGGGATCTGGTTCTCGGCGAGGACGAGGTCGACGGACAGCTGCACGGGCCCGAACGGCGTGGCGTGCAGCGACGCCTCCTCCACTCCCGTGGCGACGTTGACGAGGTGCTCGATGATGAAGCAGCCGTCGAGCACCAGCATCTGGATCAAGTCCTCGGCGCTCATGTCCACGTCCTCGGCGGCGTACATGGCGCGGACCTCCCGCTCGCGCGCGGCGACGAGGCGGACGTAACTCTGGATGACGGCGAGGTGGCGCCCGGGGTCCGGGTGGCCGCGGGAGATGAGGCTGTGGAGATAGGCCATCTTGAGCCGGTAGCCGGCGCGAAGCCGGCTGTCTGAGGCGTGGAGCGGGCCGATGGCGACGAGCCCCGGCGTGTAGGCGTCCCGGTTGTGCTCGCGGACGTGGTCGGGGACGCGGGACACGAGGAGGGTGTTCACCATGATCCGGTGCTGCTCCGTCGCCGCCGCGTCCTCCTGCTGCTGCGTCAGGCGGCGCGCCAGCCACTCCACGTGCACCGTGATGTCGTCGCCCGCCATGGCCGGACCAGGAGCTCGTCTGTTGACTAGCTAGCACTGTAGGAGATCTCCATGCATGCGCGTCGACATGTATGTGTTATATAGCTCGCATTCGAGTGGCGAATCAAGCTAACGACAGAGATGCAGAATCCTTTTTATTCTTAACTGAGATTGGTTAGAGAGAGACGATGATGACATGAGCACGCAAGAATTTCTGGAGTATACGATCTCTGGAGTGATGGAGCAACTGGTAGCTAGATTCGTAGCTTCATACATGCAGAGACCACACAACAGGATGAAAAAGTGAATGCTACTGTCAGGCTGTTGTGAGCTGCTGCTAGCAGAGGATAATTCTTTGCTTTGCTTGTGGGGCGCAGAACAGCAGGTTATGCGTAAGCTTGTGGGACGCAGAACAGCACTATTTTTCTCCCAAATCACAATGTTTTTTTTTGGGTGAAAAACATGATCCAATTCCGGAGGCATTCCTGGTTGCAAAGCAACCATGAGCCTTTCTTCTGCAAATAACTGGATCATGTTGGAACTCATTTTGTTCAACCCAGTAACTGATCATGTTGTGTGCTCAGAGTACAGACTGTTTCTTCGACGCGACAACAGTGTAAACTTTGTTGTTAAGTGCTGTGCTTTATTTTGAATTTTGGTCGTATACTGAACAAAAGTAAGCATGTACAAATGGCACTGAAAGTCTGAAAACTATTTTACCTGGCAGCTACAGTCTTCAAAACTAGCAAAAGGTAGCTCGTGCTAATAGCGCGAGTAGTTAGCAATTTTTTTTTCTTATTGTAACAAGTGTTTTTTTACTTGAGATATCTTTCAAATAGTTTTGTTATTGATTTGGCTATATAATTGTCCTCCCGCATGCTCTATTATTACATCCATCGAAGCAATCTCTATGTAGCTTCAGTCAACTAATTTATTGAATTAAAAAAAAGTTTGCCCTGTAAAATGGGCGGCAGACTTGCTATTTATATGTTGCTTTATATATTTTCCCCTCTGATGTTCTGTGACCGCTGAACTTGTATCCAAATCACTGTGATGTTTCTGCGAATGCCCATTTGCCAGACAGGTCTGGAGCCGGGTCGGCCAATGGGTACAGGTGCCCTCTTTGCTTCCTGATAGCTGGCCACGAAACGATGACTTAGAAGCTTGGTTCCTTGCAACGCTGGATGGGGTGTCCAACACGCAGCGGATGGGAGTAAGTGCACTGACGATCTTGACCATCTGGGAACTCTGGCAAGAACGGAATGAACGTGTGTTCAGGAAACATGAGAGAACTGTCCAGCAGGTCTTACATTCTATCCTGGATGAGGCGCGTACCTGGGCCTTCGCTGGATACCGTGACCTTGGTCGACTGCTCCCGCCGCAGTCAGGCCCCCAACAGTAGATAGGTTTGTTTTAAGATAGATTATCCTTTTATGTAACCTGTAACTCTTAAGTCTTGGGGTGGCGAGGGGCTTTCATGTAGCCCTGAGCGAAAATGTTGGCGGCCCGTCTTGAGCCGCCAGGATAGGTTGTAAATTGCTCTTTTCTTAAGTTCAATGAAAGCCGGTAACGGATCTTTCGAAAAAAAAAAGATGTTTCATTGGATGTTGATCTAATGGAACAGACTGTGAGTTTGTGACTCATGCGTGTATATGTCTGCAATATAGATAGAATTGGTATTACCAAAATTACTTCATATTGTTGCATGAAGACTGATAAAAGGCAAGGCACGTTTGAGTACCACACCATGCCCAACGCACAATAATCAAAGCAAGGGTACCTACCATTACTGGATTGTACCATCTTATCTATAATGTGCAGTCTTTTACAATGAGCACATCAAACTTGGGGGCAACTGAGCACATCTGGGCTACTATTTCTTCCGAGCTCTCTGCGCCGCCTCGCATTTGTGCAGATGTCCAAGCACGGTTCCTTGAGGGCTTTGTCAGTATCAAGAGGTGGAGGCGGCACCCCGAAGTTGAACTGCGATAAACAACAGCGTAAACTTTGTTGTTAAGTGCTGTGCTTTATTTTGAATTTTGGTCATATACTACACAAAAGCATGTACAAATGGCAGGTGCAAAGTTCTTTTAGCATAATAATCGACAACAAGAAGTATGTAGTGCACAAAGTCTGAAACTGTATTTACCTGGCAGCTATAGTCTTCAAAATTTGGCTCCATGTACAAATCAACGCCCATGTGATCTTTGAAGAAAGTCTGAAAATGGAAAGTGTAGTTCATTCAAGGACTGGGGAGGAGTATTAGATAAATACAAATCCAGCATTCTAGATGTATAGACATGAGCAAACCTGAGTTGGTAGTTTGCATGTGTTGATGCAAATGCCAAGGCATTTGCTCTCTTCCAGATACTTGCATTTCTCAACGAACACCTAGAAGTTTCATCATCAAGTCAAGGTAAAAAAAGCATGGTTTCAGAGTCCAGAGTCATAGTGAACAAAACAGACAAGGAGTAGTTGAAAGTTGGAACAAATCGATACCCCACTTGACCAAGATTTTCCATCAGGCAGAGTGACTGAATTAACTGAGCATGGGCCCATCAACCATTGGCATGAAAGTGCTGTCGCTCTAGCTTCTCAAGCGAATGCAGCAACACCAAAGGGACCAAGTTAAGAAGAAATGAAGATTGTATTATACATGGAAATGCTGTACTTTTTGACTAGAAGTAGACTCACCAAGCATCATGGCAGCCAGTTGACCATTAGCAATTGGCGATAAAAGAGCTTTGTAAAGAACAAGCAAGAGAGGTGGAAACAATGACTGTAGTACTCGGACCTGGCGATTGCAAAAAAGAGAGACACAGAAAACTAAGGTTGATTCAGGTATTAATGTTTCCATGACAGACAGATGTGCACAGACTAGGAAGGAACAAGAGCAGTGACATACAGCAGCTTGTTCAGTCTCCAAAGCACTCTTTCCCTTGACCATGAGACGGTTTGCTACCTCCATTAGCCCAGCATACCCAGGCTTTTCGGAATCCCATCCAACCTCCTACAGCTTTTCAGAGAATCAACAGAATGTAATTGCATGTCTTTCTTTTATGCAAAACTGTGATATTACATGTTGACCTAAAACTTAACAGATACTCGTGAACAGGGGATTGGCTTGGCCTGTTTGGATGGATTAGGACTAACAACTAGCCCAATTAGCTCATATATGTGAACTAATGGACTAACAACTAGTCCATGACTAATGGACTAGCAATTAGTTTGCCTGTTTGGATTTTTTTGGGACTAAAAATTAGTCAACTAGTTGTTATTCCTATGGATCCAAACAGAGCCTAAGTACTTGTACCTTATCCGAAGGTTAAAGATGCAAGTGGGCTAAACCGCGAAACCTGCATTCAATGTTTTCAAGTCGCCCGATTAATCGTCCTGGTCGGTCCCAGGTGACTGATCAGGGGTATTGTCGACCTGTACAAGTCGTCCGAGAAATGTCATGTGGCGGGCCTTGGAAAAGCACAAAGTCCCAACTAAGTACGTTACCTTCATCGAGGATATGTACAGGGATGTGGTGACGTTTGTCCGAACATGTGATGGCGACACCAATGACTTTCCAATTAAAATAGGACTGCATCAGGGGTCAACTTTGAGCCCTTATTTATTTGCTTTGGTGATGGATGAGGTCACAAGGGACATACAATGTGATATCCCTTGGTGTATGCTCTTTGCTGATGATGTGGTGCTAGTTGACGACAGTAGGGCAGGGGTTAATAGGAAGTTAGAACTATGGAGGCACACGTTAGAGTCGAAAGGGCTCAGACTTAGCAGGACTAAGACCGAGTACATGAGGTGCGATTTCAGCACGACTAGGCATGAGGAGGGAGACGTTAGCCTCGATGGGCAAGTGGTGGTCAAGAAGGATACTTTTCGGTATTTATGGTCGATGCTACAAAAGGATAGAGATATTGATGAAGATGTTAGGCATAGAATTTCAGCCGGCTGGTTAAAATGGCGTCAAGCTTCTGGCGTCCTCTATGACAAAAGGGTGTCTTAAAAGCTGAAAGGTAAGTTCTATAGGACAGCGATTTGTCCGGCGATGTTATACGGTGCTAAGTGTTGGCCTACAAAAAGGCGACATATCCAGCAATTGAGTGTAGCAGAGATGCGTATGTTGCATTGGTGTTGTGGGCACACAAGGAGGAATAGAGTCCGGAACGATGATATTCGGGATAGGGTTGGGGTGGCACCAATTGAGGAGAAATTGATTTAACATCGGTTGAGATGGTTTGGACATGTCTAACGGAGGCTTTCTGAGGCGCCGGTGCGTAGTGGGGTTCTAAAGCGGGCCGATAATGTAAAGAGCGGTAGAGGTCGACTTAAACTAACTTGAGACGAGTCTATTAAGAGAGACCTTAAGGAGTGGAATATCTCCAAGGATTTAGCTATGGACAGGAGCGCTTGAAAACTGGCCATCAACGTACCTGAACCGTGACCTCTTTCTGTCTTGTACCCTTCATGTGTCTCTCTATTTCTCATCTCTTTTGGCTTTTATCTCTAGTCTACCCCAACTTGCTTGGGACAAAAGGCTATGTTGTTGTTGTAATCATGATTAATCGTCTTGGTCGGTCCCAGATCGACCAGGTTCGACCAGACGACCTGAAAACATTGCCCGCATTAATCCCTACCGAAGGCACATGAATTTTTCTTTCATAGCCACTTCTAGGTAATTTTTCAGGTTGTATGCAAATGTGTATATTTTTCATTCATATATGACGGTGATTACTGTATGTCTCTGGAGTGGCAGTCTGTCTGAAAACTATAATATCATTGAATCTGGCCATTTTATAGAAATACAAAGTTCCAAGGTAGACCAAAGTAGTCCAATAAACTAAACTAACAATTGTCACAAGTTTAGTTGTGCACGCGGCGTCAATTTCCCAGGATTTATCAGACTGTTGATCAAAATTAACCAGCACAAGCTGCTCCGAAGCAGAGCAGAACCTGGTGATGAATTGCCAATGTTCAGAAGATTCAATTATGACATCATCTAGTATATACCATGGCAGAACTCTAATAAACCTTTTTTTTTTTGCTCTCCCTTGTACTTAAAGAAAGGAATCTAATAAGATTACTCAGAAAAAAAAGAGAAGCTAGAGCTAGTAACAGGGTTTAGCATCAGCTAACTGGAGGAAGGAATGAATCGGTGGATGGAGTGGAGCTCACCTCCACCATCTTGCTCCGGAAGAAGGCGAGGAGGAGGTCGTCCGCGAAGGAGGGACGGTACTCGCCGCCCTTCCCCGGCGGCGGCGCCGCCGCTGCATCGACCTGCATCCAAATCAAATCACTCAGTGCCGGCACAGCCGCACAGGGCACGGTTGGTATGGAATTAATTACCTGTGGCGAGGAGCAGCGGAACCGGCGGCTAGGCCGGCGACCGAGCTGGGGAGACGAGGGCGGGCACGAGGAGCAGGAGGCGGCGCAAGAAGGCCGGCCGCGAGAGGCGAGGGGGAGGCCGCGGGTCGCGAGCTGCGTCGCCATGGACACAGACACGGACAACCGCTGCCTACCAGTGGTTGCCTTGCCGTGGTGGCGAACACGGCATCGGAGGATAGCCGGCCCCCAGGGACCCACAAGTCAGCGAGTCTCTCCAGTAATGGGACCCACAACTTCGATAAGTTCCCTGTACTCCTATATGTGTTGCATGTGACGCTGAAATAAACTTTTCTTATAAGAGATGCTCCGTCTGTTCAAAGGACACATGTGTCTTAAAGTCCAATGTAAGGCAGGCATAGTTTCACAAGAATTTTGTCAACTAAACAAAATGTATTTATACTTCTATAGCTCGTTGTGTTGTTTCTTAATTCTTATCTAATGACATATTATCTATGCCTAATACTAATCTATGCCTAACACTAAAGAGCCAAAATTTCTTGCACATCTAAATTTTCGTCCAACCCAATCATGTTGTATTGTATCCGTGTCTAATTTTTGTTTCCATTTCCCTCTCCAATTCCATCTCCCGCTGGTTTCTCTTTTTCTGTCTCCTCTTTCCCCATGGTAGATTGGGCTCCCTACGTTGGGGTCTAGGAAAGTGCTGCCTCCCCTTGTGATGTCCCTCCCGTAATGCCCTTTTCATGTTTTATTTTTTTCCTTGATAAAGTAACACTGCCTTTCCTTATAAATAAAGATAAAGATAAATAATAGTACGTATAGGTCTTTGAAAAGTTTGACCTTTTTACTTAATATAAACAAATATTTCTATCAAGTTGTTGGTTTTAGCTAGAAATAAATTATTATTATGACATGAATTACTCGATGGTCTAACTAATCAACTGCAAACTCAAATCTTGAGCAGTTTCACGTCCAATCTAATAAAAAAATGTTTCTCCCAGCTGTCTGTATGTATCAGTGCAAATCTCTGAGCTGTCCACATATACCAGTACAACTTTCAATAAGTACTAACATGTGAAAACCGAGATACGACAACTAGATATTAAAGTTACATATTTTTATAGATCCTTATTAAAAGAAGTCACATAACTTATATCTAACACTACCAATACACTGATAGTATGAAAACAGAAGTTATGATATTTTTACGAGTAAATATTTTGTTCTTTACAATGAAAAAAATGTATCAAGGTTGTATTTTAATTCAATACAGAATTCATATGATATTATCAATATTAATTAACTTATATTATGGATATCATGATCATCAATAAATAAATAATAGCTTTTAATCTATATTTATATACCTAATAATAAAAAGGCAAAATTTTAGGCTATTTTTTTTCGTCCACCTCCCCTAGCTACCGGTAGTTCGTCTAGACTTATATGACCCTAGATACTTAGGACAAATAGATCTCTTCGAATCTGAATAAACTGAATATGAATAAGAACCATAATTCAATTTTATACCTCTATTCTTTTTTCTATCCATAATAATAAAGAGGTAAAATTTCCTCTGTTTTTTTGTTTGGTCGGTTTGGTCTTGCCTCCGCGTTCTCACTCTTTCCCACGAAAGAGTCTTGCTGCTCCAACTCGCTAACGTCTCCTGTCCCAAATCACCCTGTTCGTTTGAGCTATTCAGCGGAATCAGCAGCCATCCAGCAGTGTTTTTCTCTCACAATAAACCAGCGAACAGTACTTTCAGCCACAATAAACCAGCGAAACGAACAGACTGAATAATATGTGTTCAGAGTCCAAAATATGATAGCACTCCAAATCAGACTACCTTATTAATCAATAAGGCAACAACTCTTCGGTCCTCAAATAAAACCAATATAAATCTACACCAACGGAGGCAGGGGCGCAACGAGGTCATGGACGACGGCGCGTCAGGTTGACGAGGGAAGCAGAGCGGTAGAGTATGACAACGATGAGTTCGGTGTCTGGCTCGGTCGGTCCGGGTGGCGCAGCCGGCGATGGAGCATGACGGCGAGGAGGCAGGTGTTCGGTGGCGAGGTTTGGCACCGGCTCTTGGTTGGCATTCGGGCGAGCGGTCTGCAGCGGTCTACGGCGGCGTTCGGAGGGCCATCTGCTACGGCGTTCGGAGCATGCGAGGCTGACGAAGATGATCGTGAGCACACCTGAAGTCATCACGCCCGGTGCTCGGAGTCATCGGCGTCTGCGGAAACAGCGGCACAGAGGTTGGCAGTTGGAGCTCGGTTGTTCGTCGATGTTCGCGCGACGCCGTCACGGGCCTTGGACGACGGGACATCGGCGCAGTCACGAATCCAGAGGTAGCCCTTGTTGGCGGCGCCGCTCTCCTCGCAGGAACCGTGCCCGCGACAGCAGCCACCCTAGGCCTCAGCCCTTAACTACCCCAGGCGTCGCCGCGGCAAGGCATGCGCCGACGGTGGCCTGTGCGCACGGCGGCCCCAGGCGAAGACACGGCCAGGCACGCACACACGGCAGATCCTAGCGGCACAACTCAGAGGCGCATGGCCCATGGAAGAGGGAAACGAGGCTGCGTCGATGACGGTCCGGCGGAGATGAGCTCCTGGCTTCACGGCGTCGGCGCGGTCATGTCAAGAGGAAGGCAACCGTCTTTAATTACAAATGAGCCAAATGGAAGGAAATCATGTTTAACCTTCATGAGGCTTCCCCAGAAATGAGAATCCCCACTTTTCTTAGGAGTGCTTTGAGCCTAAGTACTCGTTTCTGATTATTTGTTGCTAAATCTCATCCGTTGTCAGTAGCTTCAACAACCATTTGCTTAGGAGTGCAGTGCAATATTCTTCAGCTCCAATTTGGTCGTGGGTATAGAAACTAAAAAGGCATACAATTTGAACTGGAGGGAGTAAAACTAGCAGAAAACCCCAAAAAAAACTTCACACCAAACATATAGTGCAGCTGGCATGTTGGTCATGCTTATGTGTGGAACACGATACATATATTGTCCTCCCCCAATGCAACCTATAAAAGTTAAACCGATGACTCTATTGCGCTGTTTCTTCAAAAGTGCTCATAAATCCACCCAAGAAGCCAGCACCATTACAGTTCCCACATAGGATTTCACGCTTTCCTCTGCAAGATAAAAGTAACGACCAATTGGGTAAATCAAGTTGCTGAATCTCAAACAAATCAGAGAATTTATTAAGATACTTATTACTGAGTAGATGTATGTCTAAGAGAAAGTACAACAATTGGCTTGTAGTCAAGCAAATGCTGATATAGAGGAGAGAAAAGAGAGCTTGGCTCTCGTGCAAGCAATAAGCTAGGCACAGAAATATAGTTATTGATGGATGGGCACATACATTAAGTGAATGTGAGGACTAGGAGAGAGAAGATGAGACATGGATAAAAGTAACAATAAAAAAGTTTCTTATAGATAAATAAAAGACCATTATTGTGTAGCTTGACTCCTATAGCTTGGCTAAAAGTCAATTATTGAGCTTGCTCTAATGGGAACCGGTTCCTCTAACCTAAGTTAGAGGAGACTCATCCGTCTAAATGGCCGATACTTATACTTAGATGGTCTAATGAACCACTCATAGTGACACAAGTACTTTTTGTTATACCTGCAAAGCCAGCATAAAGCTCCAGCTTTAAATCGGCCTTCAAAATAGTCAACAGAATTCACCCCACTTCCCTCACATTTGGTGCATGCGATTGCACCTGCCAATTTACAGTGAAACTGTTACAACAAAAGGCACGGCAAAACTGGAAAGCTGCTATAAGGAGTACATAGCATGCATGCTACACAAGACATCTTAATCCTCTGTAGAAGAATAATGCATTACAATTAACAAACAGTGCTTCTACAATCCAATGTTAGCATAGTTATATCCGAGAAACAGTAAGAGCCTTCAGTCTGAGCCAGTGAACCACTTGCAGGGACCTGGATTTTTCTGAAGTACTTTTTTTTTTCTCGAACACGCAGGAGAGCTGCGTATCATTATACAACCACAAACAAACATAAACACCAACACACACTACACACGCCACTCTAATATTATTTTTCCGAGGTACTTATTTTGGTAAATGTTGTACTTACAAGGTTGCAAAATAAAAATTGCTTCAAGGGATGGTGAAACATCTAAAAGATTATGCAAGCGGAATTTGTTGACTTTGTTATATTATGCCAGACGGTTTTTTAGCAGTTGAATTTCTCAGGAATGGTAGCGGGAGAAAGTATAGTAACCTCATACATATAGTATCAGAAACATTAATCAGTCAGGATTCAGGAAAATTATTTAAACTACAGTATTAAAGATTGCTCAGAGCGGGAGCTCTTTGCACTGGGTACGAAAAAAAAATTAAAGATTGCTCAGGTATAATTTGGTGATGAAATTCCATAGCATATTCTTGCTAATGTATATTTCAAATGTATATGGTGAAATAAGGGTTGCCATATTAAGGTATATCAGTGTTCAATTCATGCTTTGTGATAGCAACAGTAACGAAACCCACCAATACTGCATTGACAAAACAGAATACTAAGCCCAATCAGGAAAAGAAAGGGTCATCTATGTAGTCTGTAACGAGTTTCTGATCCACTTCTACTTCCTTTACATATAATTATTCAAGTAAGAAGCCAAATGGCCTTGAGGTGCTACATACTGTATATATGAACACAAAAACATTTAACTGAGATGGAAAAAAATCGTTCCTGTAAATGCAAACAAAAGCGTGCTCACCATTTCCTTCGCAGTCCTGGCAAAGAATGCTGTTCACCTTTTGAGGCTTTTTAGCAGACTGATCATTTTCTGTGGCCTGTTTGAATGAAACCTTTCAAAGCTTTGAGGAGAAAAGGCAAATACAGATAAGGAACCAAACGGAAGCACATTTTGCCTACCCCAAACAACTCTCCTACCAAAACTGAAAGGAGAATAAAATAAAGAAGGTTCAGAAGTCACTAATTCAGCATTCATATCTCATGTTCATTGAAAAAAATACTATATGCATGTCAAATTATTGTATGCAGCACGCATCCTATCTTCTCAAACAGGTTATGATGTGAACACTATTGTAGTACAGTGGAAGATACACCATTAAATAATATTGATTTTTTTTTCAGCTATCTAGTCTAAATAGATATTTAGATTCATTATCTGATAGTTCTAGCCTTTTGTGATTGCAAAACAGATTAAGGTAAGGACCTGCTAAGACTGCAATCATGATTTGTCATCAGACAAGTGAGCTTCAAGTAACTAGAAAACTAATACGTGAGTGCTCCTACAACTTTACAAGCTGTGGAAACATGCACATTGTTGGACTGTGTGCACACCTCCAAAGCCACCAAATTGCAGAAGAAAGGTTAATTTAATCGTATTACTGTATTCTTAGATGCCCCATTGAACAACATATGTTTTTTTTATTCTGCGTTGCATTTTTTTAGTTGGTTATGATAGTAATATAGTAGCAGATCTGATTTTAAGCTTTTGCAATATTGTGCACTAACTAGTGCTCGGTTTCTGTTGGTTATTAGATAGCTATTAGTGATGGATCTGTGATAGTGAATATATTTGAGGCTCATAATTCTATAAATTATCCTTCAGAATAAACTCTGTGATGCAGCTCCACTTATGTCTTGCAAGACTAATATCACTCTCAAACCATTAGCCTTCTTGGTCCTCCTGAATGCTATTAAGTATTTGTAGTTTCCATCTTACAAGGTAGTTATTTCAATGCAGGACATGGATTATGTGGGCACTGCAGGTTAAAGTTCCAGCCAAGTTAAGTTTTTCTGAAATTTGTTCGAATCATGAGATTAATTCCTACAATCTGGATGTTAGCACAATGTTATAATTTATCACTTGAAAAGTCAATTGCTATTTGCTTTTATGTGTCCTCTTTCTGCTGGAATCTTTCTTGGTTTTGTTTCAAATATATAAACTGAGATTAGTTATCTGCCTGTAATTACCTGAATCATGTGTTCTGCATTCCTCTTGGAATTAGAAGATTACATGTTTGTGATTTAGCATCTAAATTATTCCATTACAGATATCATATATATGTCACATGTGAACTTTTACTTACTATATCTATCCTTTTTCTTTCTTTCAGAATAACCGACCGAGTTGGGAAAAAGATCCAGAGTGAAGCATCAGGATTTTCTACTACAAGCGGAGAATGGACATTATGCAAAGCAGTCAATGTATTATTAGAAGAAAATTTTAGACAAGTATTAGGCTTGTGTCTTTTATTTCTCAGTCAATGTTTGAACCAGGTCCTGACTGCAAAATCTATTGGAGTCAGCCCTTGTAACTGAAAGTATTATAACAAAAATCAATATATTTCATTGAGATTGTGCTCTGTTCGTGCATTTGTGAGTCGACCTTTGTTCTTGATTTTGCTTATCATATACAGTTGTAAGCATTTATTATCATGAATATATTTTGAGCAGCCATGTGTATAGTAAATCCAATAATTTCAAGATTGGCCATTGGCAATACCAACAGATACATCCGTTGCCGTTGAATGGTTATATCCATTGCTAACTTGCAACGCTTTTGTTCACCATATGTTGCACTAGACCCTTGCAACGGCACTTCTAGGTTCTAGCAACACATGCTAAATGCATTGGTATAGATGCTTGCAACACTAATACAGACTTCTAGCAACGTATATTGCACTGCTAAAGGGGTGTTTCTCTTGTACTACTTAAAAGAAAACATCGAGCTGCTCTCAATTCTTGATGTACTCATGTAGTCCTATGCGAACAACTATGAGTCTATGACACGAACTGAAAAGGCAAACTGAAGAACATGAGCACATACCGTGACAAGACAGAACAACAATTATTGTTCCAGTTCTCTGAAATAGTATACCAGCAAGTTTCAAAAAAAATGTAAAGTAGCAACCCTAACCCAAAGCACCAAGAGCAGAGGTAGAAAAATTGAACATTGGAAACCGTATCGGGAGGGGCAAGACAAAGCAAAGCAGCTGACCTTGGTCTTCACGCACAGGTGCTTGCAGTGGCGGGAGACGGGGCGGAAGGAGATAAGCGAAGAAGGCGATGCTTTGAGGAGAGCTGGAGGGGAGGGAGCAGTGGTAGTGACACTCGCCGTGGCCGCCATCGATGAGGACGAAGTGTTGGGGAGGGAGTGGAAGAAGAGACGGACGGCCAGAAACACTGGGTTAGCAGAGCAGCCCAATCCGCACTGATAGGGAAGAGCAGAGCCGCATGTGTATGTGTATGTGTATGTGTCTGTGTCCGCCAGGTCTATCCTAGCCGTCCATCTAATTTATTCTAGTCGTCTTCATCCTCCAGTCCACACCGCCGATTCACCACTGCCCATGGCCTCGACAGCCCCGGCCAGCGCTGCCCCATACCACCACGGCCCCGGCCTCCGCCATCCCGGCTCCAGCCACCTCTTCTGCCACCGCGCCGGCTCCGGCGTCGTCGGCCATCGCCTTTCCAGCTCCGTCGTCGTCGCCGGCCGCTGCCCCGGCTCCGGCGTCAACTTCCGCCGCCGCCCGCGCCGGCGAGCTCCGCGTCGAGGACGCACCCGCTCCGAGTGAGCTCCGCATCAGGCTGGCCGCGTGCCGCGCTGCTCCACGCGCTGGCGAGCTTCGGGTCGAGTACGAAGTAGACGCACCCGCGCAGGGTGAGCTCCGCGTCATGCCAGCCACGTGCCGCGCTGCTCCCCGCGCCGGCGAGCTCCGCGTCAAGGACGCTCCCGCTCCGGGTGAAGCTCCACGTCAGGTCACAAGCAGGGAGGTGGACGGAGGGAGCGAGCAGGGCATGGGGCGCTCGGTACCTGGGCGGCGGCGGCGCGATTCTCCGGCCGGACTTCGATTGGGCGATGCCGCTGTTGCTCGGGGAAGGGGACGGCGGCGCCCGGTGGAGGCGGCGAGAGCAGCTTGGACACGAACGGCGCCATGGGCCCATGGCCGCTGCCCGGTCCAAGGCGCCGTCGTCCGCCCGGACAGGGGGCCGCGCGGGAGACGAAATGGATAAGTTTTTGCCTTCCACTCAAACAAAGGATGGGCCTAATTTCAAGAAAGACAGCCCAAATGAACTTTGTCCCTCCTTCGTCTTCGTCTGTGGTACTGACGTTTCTGGCGGAGCTCTTGGGAGGTTTGTTTACCAGCTTGAGAGATCGGGTTGGTTTTTAGTTTACTCTGGTGGTTTGCATCCCCTTCTGGGTGTCCTCTACACCGGCGTGCTGGGGTTGGTGCTGTTCGTGGCGTCAGATCCCTTCTACACCTGCGAAGAGATGGTCGTTGGCCATCTTGCTTGGCCTGTACGTTCAATGACTACACGACATGTTGGTTTTCCCGATGTGCTACTTTTGGTGCCATTACAAAACTTTGAAGCTGCTTCGTCGGAAAGGTGGCCGGCTTCAGGGCGTCTCCTCCGGTCGCCGGCGACGAGAATGACCGGGAGTTCCTTCCAAGGACTTGATTGTAATTCTCTTGTCTTTCAAGGGTGTCTTTGTAAGGTGTACGATGTAAACTATCAGAAATTTATATGAAATATAAACCCGGTTTCTCAAAAAAAAGGTAGAGTGTGATTTAGGAAAATATATGAAACTGGTTTTCATATTTTCCTGAGTTAGAACAAATTTTCTATGAATTTTCGAAATTAGATTAGATTAGATTATAGAATTTTTAAATGTATATTTATTTCAGGAAAAAAAATTGGATAGTTTTTAAAAAAGATATTTCTATATTTATTTATAAAGTCTAATTGACCTCTATGAACTATCATGAAAGTCTAATGGGCATATAAGACGCTAATGTACTGCCATGTTAGCCAAAAACCGCTTTCAAAACTTGTTAGAGAGATAAACCGGACAATTTTAGAAGTTAGAAGAGCTTAAAATCCAATTACCTGATTAAGGGAGGTAAATTGGACTCATGCATAGTTGAGGGAGGTCATATGGATTTTTTCTTATTTACGTATGTGTTTCTTCTCAATTCATTTAAAAAATAATTTACTAGTTTTCTATTTATTAATTGAAAATTAATATATATATATAGCAATCGTATTTGGCATGGAACAGTTAGCTGGCCGCTAAAAGTACTAGCGCATATACTTTCTTTTTCCTTTTTTCCACTTAATTAACATGGTAGATCATATAGGTGAGAATGGTGTGATTATTGTTACTTTTGAATTTAGTAGTCCACTCATTTTAATTTATATGAACTCTCTATTTAGATATTTCCTTCCTATATTGCTAAAGAATGTCATAAAAATACTATTGTAGATGGGTTTTTTTGGCCTTAACCAAATGTAATTTACATGGATTCTTTATTTAGGCATTTTTTCCCCTAGTTTGTGATATCAAATTACTATTTTTCCTAATTATTTTAGGAAGTTTACTATTTTTTTAAAAGGTCGACGAGAGGGCCGAATTGCCCCCACCTATTATATTACCACATATGTCAGATGCCAGGCAATTAGCCTGGTGGTGGTGGTGGTGGTGGTGGAAGGGCACATGGCCCATGTTTTGGTTCGGTAGCCAGTACAGAGTGAGACTCATATAGGGGAAAGAGATATTATATCTGAAAATTTGAGCTCTAATAGGTTACAAGCAGTGCTTTGCTTCTTGGTAGTCGGCATTGCCAGAGCTTCGCGGACTCCATGTAGGCTGCCACTAGTCGATCGATGCTCGGTGGAAGCCTTTTAAAAATGACATCATGCTTGTGCTTCCATATCTCCAAAGAAGATAATAGCTTCATGGTGGACTCCGTCTAGCGTCATAGTTCCCCACCGCGATGTTATCAGGTTGCCACCCAATTTTGACCCAGGAGCTCCTAATAAACGCGCATTGGGACACAATGTGATCAGAGTCTTCATTTTCCACTCTGCACAAGTCGCATATGGCATCATCAAGGATCCTATTCCGCACCAAGTTAGTTTTACATTGGATTCATTGTTGTGTCAGTAACCACGCGAAGAATTTGACTCTTGGGGTGAAGTTTTGCCACACAAACTCAAAGGAGGGGTGTGATTGGCCTTCCCTACATGGGGCTTATAAATGTTCAGGGCTCCATTAGTAACTTGTAGGGACTCTTTTATAAACATAGCCCCACTAGAGGAAGGAATGAAAGCCTCTCCACCCATCTCCCCTATAAAAGGATGAGGGGAAGGTGGAGAGCATCCTTGGCTCATTACTCATCTAGCTCTCTCCCTGCCTATCGACTCCCTCTTTGTGGCACATGAGACGCTTTAGAGCAGCTCTTAACTATGTATAATTAAGAGAGATAAATCTACAAAATAGAAAGTATACTTGGAGCAATGAACGACGCAACCAAACTTTATTTCGTCTCGATCGTATCTTCTGCAGTGAAGAGTGGGACCTTGCTTTCGAGAACCACATCCTCCATGCACTCTCTTCCTTTTTATCAGATCATTGTCCTTAATTTGTTGCTCACCAATCACCACTCACAGTGGTCCATGCCAACCAAGGTCGTTCAAATTTGAATTTTTAATTAAAATTCTAGGTTTTCATGAGGCTGTGCAGAAAGCATGGAGAATGTCCAACCCACACACAAAGCCTTTCCCTCTATTTCAGGCTGTCTTATACAACCAAAGCACTATGCACATGGAGCAAGACCATACTCTCAAACACCAAAGCTTAAGTTGCACATGGCGATCGAAGTTATTTTGCATAAGTAGCGCCCTTGTCTCACGAGGAATATATGCTCCGCGCTCAGCTTAAAAGATGTGTCATAGGCCTCACTATAGTTGAAAGGGCACAGAAGAAACAAGCATCAAGAATAACCAACTTAAAAGAGGGAGATGCCAACACAAAAAAATTTCATCTAAAAGTAAATGCAAGAAGAAGGAAAAGTCTCATCCATAGATTAAAGAGAGGTAGTGACTGGGTTGTCTCGCATGAAGAGAAGGAGCAACTAATTTATGACCATTTCTCTAGCATCACGGATGCAACGATTTTAATTGAGAAAGGCTAAATCTCCGGTAGTCAATGTTTCCTCACTTGGCTCCACAATTACTGAAGACGAGGTCCTTAAGGCCATCATGGAAATGCCTTCCGATAAAGTGCCAAGACCGAATGGATTTACAGGTGCTTTTTCAAATCGTGCTAGAATATCATAAAACACGAGGTTAAGGTAGCCATCAACTCCTTCAACAATCTTCGGTGTGCCGATCTAGACCTACTCAGCACAACAAATGTCATCCTGGTCCCGAAAAAAGAAGGGGCTGACTTAATCACAGACTTTAGACTAATTAGTCTCATACATGCATTCGCAAAAATCATATCCAAGATTCTAGCTTTACGACTGACACCTCTTATGCAGTCTCTCATCTCCCCAAGCCAAAGCGCATTTATAAGAGGAAGGTGCATACATGATAACTTCATGTATGTCCGCAACGTAGAAGAAAATTTCACAGAAATAAAACATCAACGCTACTTTTCAAATTAGACATCTCGAAGGCATTCAACTCAGTTCGTTGAGACTATCTTCCGAACCTGCTACAACATAGAGGCTTCCCAACACGATGGACTGGATATCAGCCATTTTAGCAAATTCCTCCTCAAAAGTCCTACTAATGGAATTCCCTCAGCACCAATACAACATGGGTTAGGACTTAAGCAGTGTGACCTGGCCCGCTATCACCACTGTTATTTATCTTAGATATCGACCCCCTCCACCACATTCTTGAGCAAGCCACTGATTTGGACCTCCTCGATCGACTAAATGGCAGAACAAACCATCTAAGGGCATCCATTTATGCAGATGATGCTACAATTTTCATCAAGCCCACCCGACAAGATGCCCACACTGGTTTGAGCACCAACTTTGCAAAAACATTGGTGGTACCGATCTACTGTGAGCAAGTGGACCTAGGGCAAGCAGTCCTAAATGGGATCCCAATTGCGCGCACATGATTCCCATTCAAATACCTAGGCCTACCTTTGAGTATAAGAAGACTGTGTCGTGTTGATTTTCAACCACTCCCCAAGGCAGTTGGATGACTTGTATCTTGGGACGGGAGAAATCTAAATCAAGTTGGTCGCACATCCCTTGTCAAATTCGTCCTATCCTCCCAGCCTGTGTTTTTCCTCAGCCATCAAAGTTCTCAAAGAGGTCCTCAACCAACTTGACAAATATAAAAAATGGTTCCTTTAGGTAGGGGACAAAGAGCTCACAGGAGGGAAGTGCAAAGTAAATTGGGTTCGTGTAAATTGACCACATGAGGTAGGTGGGTTAGGAGTTCTGGATCTTGAGAAATTTGCGCGCTCTCTAAGATTGTGGTGGCTCTGGCATGAATGGCACTCACCCGAAAAGGCTTGGGTGAACAAGGAAACGCCTTGCAATGAAACAAACTAGTTGCTCTTCGCGGCATGCACAACAATCACAATAAGCGACGGACAAAGGGCTAGCTTTTGGCACTCGGCTTGGCCAAAGGGCAGGCGACCAAAGGACATTGCTCCGCTTGTGTGCCTCATTTCAAAGCAAAAAAACGTATGATTAGTGATGCTCTAAATGCAAATACTTGGATAAAGGACCTCAACATCAATGTTAACCTCACGGTTGAGCATCTAAAGCAATTCGTTGACATATGGGTCCAAACTCAGGTGATCCAACTCCAACGAGGCACATTGGATACTCTTACATGGAATATGACACCGCATGGGGAGTACATGGTGGCATCAGCTTACAGAGCACAAGGCTCTTGCACGACTGTTTTTAATTCTTTGATCTGGAAGGCTTGGGCACCTGCGAAATGCAAGTTCTTTGCTTGGCTCATCATCCAAAACCATATGTGTGGACTGCAGATCAACTAGCCAAGAGAAATTGGACGCATAACCCAATCTGCCCTTTATGTCGCAGGGAACATGAGATGGCTTGGCATCTACTAGCTAGTTGTAGATACTCCAAGCGAATTTGGTCATCTGTTGCTGAGTGGACGGCTTTGGAACCCATTCACCCCACCAATTAGGAAGAGACAGACTCAGTTGCGGCATGGTGGCAATCTCTTACTTTGACGCCAGGCCTACCATGGTAAGCGATTAGAACCTCGATAATTTTGGTCACTTAGGAAATCTAGAAAGAGAGAAACGCGAGACTTTTTAATAGCAAAGAAGCACCGGATCATGTTTTGATGGCCAAAATCAAAGAAGAGGGTCGAACTTGGGTGCTGGCAGGTGCTAAGTACCTGTCAGACTTTATCACCTATGGATAATTTTTCTCTTTGAGTTTTGACCCAATGGGTCGCACCACTGTATGGATACACTGGACTGTTCTACAAACGACGTGCGCGTCCTGGGTCACGACGTCCCTCCCATGTTCTACTCAACGTCGAAGCCGTCGTTGGCATCCACTGGAACCGCACCACCGCCGTAGCCTTCAGCAGGAATGGAGCGCTCATCCAGGTATCCTTTCTGCTAAATCCCCACCGCAGCCCTCCACTAGTCCCTGTATTCGTGGCCTCCCACGATCTGAACCCGTTCGTGGGCCCGGTCATCCTCTGCTCGGTGGACGATCTCCTCCTCCTCCGCGTCAACGTGGGGCGCAAAGACGGCCACCTCCGTCTCAAGCACTACCACGACTACTACGTCTACCGGGCTTCCACCAAATACCCGTCGCTCGATCTGCTGGAGAGCCCCCCATCCCCCGTCTTCCACAGGGAAGACGTCGGCCTCCTCCCTCGCCCGGGCGGCCATTACACCGTCGCGGCGCTGATGGACATAGGCCGCAACGACGTGTACGAGCTCCAGCTGTACCACTCCGACACCGAAACCTGGACCACCCGCAAGGTGTCCGTGGAGCCGCCACAGTGGGATCCGTTACCCAAGAGGATTCCCAAGTACTGCAGCGCGCTCCTACGCCGCTACACATCTGCCGTGGTCACCATCGGAGGCGAGGGTGGCACCATGGCCTGGGTCGATCTCTGGCGAAGCATCCTGCTCTGCGACGTGCTCCACCCCGACCCGTCCCTCCGTGGAGTGCCCATCCCGCTGCCATGGACACTGATGAGCCTCAACGACGGGTTGGGAGTGAAGCTACACTTCGGAGGGCACAGCCGTGGCATCTCCTTCAACAGAGACAAGGGCTGCCTCATGCTTTGCGCACCTGGAAATGCACGAGTCTCCACCTCCTCTTCATGCTGCTAGCAGGGGTCTTTTCGGGGAAGAAATACAGGTTCTTGATTGGGAGGTCACCACGTGGAGCAACAGCAAGATGAGCAACTCCCTGGAGGATTGGCACGAGGAATGCAGTGTCCGAGCTTCCAACATCACCATTCACGCACGGATGCTGGAGGGATCTGGGTTGCCGTGTAGACCACCACCACGTACGAGATCACAGCAACGACGAGGCCGCCGCTGCAACAGCACAAGCACAACAACAGTTAGAATTGCACAACCTCAGCATTTGTCAGCCCACTCTCTGTCCCAATGGTGCAGACGACGTTGTTTACTTGGTGGCCAGGGAGAAGTATCTGCACCCCAACGCATGGTTTCTTGCTGTTGACATGAAGAAGCAACGTACACTGAAACATGTGGCTTACATTGGCAATCAAGGTCATCCCTTTTGTCATCGCATCTACTGTCTTAGTAGAATCTCCAAGTATACGAATCCCAAGATGAGGTTAAAAAAAGTTCGATCGGCTACTGACCCAGGTAATTAATTGTCTTCTTGTATCATATATTATTTGCAAACTAAATGCCTACTCTTGTGAGAAAGTAAATATGGTTTTGTGCACTAGCTAGCCATCACTGTCCGGACATGTGCTTATCAAATGCTTTTGCAATCTGATTAATTGTTCTTCGTTTTAGTGCATTTGATTTGGTTTCTCGGTCATATATATGGTTTTGTGCATGCTTGCACTGCATGCATGCGTAAATGTTGCGTAAATTTTCATGGAACTGTCTATGCCTGGAATCGGACATACTATCATCATTTTACTATTTGTACTGCTCAGTTAGTAATATTACAAATGGTTTAACTATTAGATGTTAGAAATATAATAGTGGATGTACACTCTCATTTATTTTACACTTTCAGTTAGTAATGTTGCAAATTGTTAAACTGTTTCCCTTGTACCAATGATTTCAGTTGTCAATGATGAGGAAGTGAACATATAGAAAGATAAGAACAAATGTGAGTGCAATTCTAACAAACTATTAGGAGGGCTGGTGTGTCTTAATTGAATTGATGTTCCCAAGCAAGTAGAAATTATTTTGTGATATATACTGCTGACTCCAGATGACCCCTAATAAGGGATTATCTTTTCCTTATTAAAACCTACAGTAGTTGAGATTATGTTTCCCCAGTTGAATTATTTATGTGTATGTACAGTCGTAAGGACACCATGTTAAATACTCTCTCCGTTCCAAATTATGAGACATTTTATCTTTTTTACATACATAGTTTTTTTATTGGACTTAGATATACACTTTAGATATACATAATAAAAATAACGTAAGTAGAAAAGCCAAAATGTTTTATAATTTGGAATGGAGGGAGTATGGCACAATAGAAAAGCAACTATTTATTTGTACGGATCCCTTACATCTCAATCAAATTAGGGTACTTCACCAAGTATTTATGTTGTTTCGTTGTATGCTATAACAGTTTCTATGGATGAGGAAACTCTCAAGCCGGTGCTGTGGAAGACCTACGATTTAGGTTTTGGGCGATGCTCTAGACCCTCCTAAGTTGGATGTCTAACTAAGGATGCGTCTGCAACTGTTTGCGATGGATGATTTAATAATCTTTTGTGATGTTTTATAGTGATCTCATGATGTCCCTGTGAAATGTATTTTGAGTTTCAAGGCTAGAAGACCTACGGATGTGGATTTGAAATTGTCTTCTATGTGTCGAACGTTGTATGGTAATGAAGTCAACATTAAGGAATCGATTAAGTTTTGGGAATATAATTTTGCTTGCTACACCAATACATCTTTATGCTTTTAATTAGACAACGTATGACAGAGTTGTATATAGTTTGTCCTACTAAAGCATTTAGTTCCATCATATTCCATTTTTAAGTAATGTCACATCTTGCCCGTGAATCGTCCTTGAGAAAACTGCTTTTGGCACTACAAGCAAATGCATCTACAAGTATCATGCACTGTGACTTGAAAAGCCAAAGTACAAACAAAAAAGGCGTAACTACAAGCAAGTGCTTTTGGCAAAGAAGGAAGCTTTGCAATGGAGAGCTAGACTGTCGAGGAAGAAGAAACCAATAGTGGACAAATGGTGTTCAATTTTTCACAGAGCACTACTACACAACTAGAGATGTGCTCGCTGTGGTTTCTGTAACTAATATCAAAATGACGCAAGTCCTTGTAAACATCTTGCGACCGCTTGAGGGCCAAATATAATATAATATAATATAAGTGGAGAACTCTCCCTGGTGAAATTCAAAAAAAAAACAACAAAGGCCCTCGCATAAGAGGCAAATGACGTCATGACAAAACGTCTCTTATTAGTCGCTTGCCTCCCGCACTACACCATAGTCTAGCATCTTCCTTGATCTATGCATGGCATATATAAAAAGAAAATAAAAAGGGTTATAACTCTGCATAATAGATTTAGTTTAGTTTCATTCTAAGTTTTGCATCAAGAAAATGTTTAAGCCCCACATGAGCAACCATGTGTAACAACCCATATGAATGTTAATTGTGGTGGCAATAGGAAATAATAATAAGAAGTTTAATAACTGCATTCCATCATTACATCATAAAAATCTTAAGCCCCATGTGAATAAATCTACGGTGTGTAAAAGCCTTGGCTTATGCTTATGCTGATTTATTGTAAGAGGAAAACACTATTCGTTCGCTAAAAAGTAATGCTAAAGCTCGAAAGCCGTGAGTCTGCTCCCTCCATAGCTCCCAAGTGATAAGAAGCGTCAACAATCTTACTGCTTTACATGAAACACGTGTTGGCATCCCAACGGTACGCCACCACTATGCACCGAGTCCATGTTATGCCAGTCTTTAGAGCTACGAAAATTTTCATTGGTCCATGAACATATTGCTTCCCATTCACTTATTGTTCTATAGAGAGGTCAATATTGTTGATTGGGCCAACCGTGAGCTACTAGTTGATCATCTGTCCATAGTTGATTTTGTATCGTTAGCCATGCAAAGAACTTGCAAGTTGAGGTGCCTAAGTTTTTGAAATTAACTTGTTGAAATATTTGTTTACGGCGCCTCATAATTATGCCAAGTATGCTGAGTGAGTAGTATACTCCCCGGATGCAATGAGCTTCCATGTAAGGACTTGTTTGAATATCGTCGGATTCGCCTCATCCCACATGTGTTGGAGTGGATTGGAGTGAAACTTGAACTAAATTCCATCTTAATCCACACCAACACATGTGGATTAATGTGAAACCGACTACATCCAAACAAGGCCTAACTTGATTCTGAGTTTTTGGGTTTAATTCCACCTCGTGTAGTCCTTGTCAAAGCCAAGTAAAATGCGTGATGTGGTGTATGGTATCAAATGCCAAGAGATTAATATCCCTCGCCTAATTATTTTTTGATAAAATTTGCTGCTTACTGATTTCAAAAATCAAGGGTGCCACGTCCTTTGGGCATTCGCCATTCAACCAGGCCGAGTGCCAAAAAGATGCTTTTGCTCTATTAGTCTATTGCCAAGTGTGATCTTTTAACTTTAGTCTTACGAAGATAAACAGTGGACGCAGAACACGCAAAATTTTGGAGCTATATATATACCTGCAACACATTTGGAGCTACGTACGCACGAATTGACGAATATCAAAAAATTTGCGCCTTCTAGTCCTATATCAGCATGGGAAGATCCTCCTGAGGTCGTCGGTGGGGTTGGCCAGCCACGCGCAGAACAGGCATGCGGCGGCGGCGACAGACGCGGCCGAGAGCACGACCAGGCAGCCGAAGTGCGCGGCGTCTCCGGCGACGGTGGCGACAGCCATCATGGCGAGCTCGGCGAGGCTGGCCACGGCGATCTCCGTGGCGCCGATCAGCTTGGCCTTGCCCATGGGGTTCCCCGTCTGCACCACCTGCAGCCCGATGTCGCTGTACGCCATGTGCCCCAGCCGCGACGCCACCTGCATTGCATGCATACCATCATGACGTTGACGCCCTCCGAGCTCAGGGTAGGTGCTCCATGTCGTGATCGTGATGAGAAGGTAGTGTCGGTGGCCTTACGATGAAGCCGAGGAAGGCGAAGAGGGCGCCGCGCCGCGAGACGGGGCCGGTGAGGAAGACCACGACCGCCGCGCCGAGGAGCGCGCTCTGTGCGACTAGCCCTGCCGCCCCGGCCTGTCATATATGGTGCACGGAACGAAGAACACACAATGGTGTCAAAACTGACACGATCCAACTCGTTATTATATTCGTGGCAGGCATGTAACAATGTTACCGGGCTGACCGACCTTGAGAATGCCCAGCTCCTTGACAAGGTATGGAGTGACGAACGTAGCGAGAATCCCCACCACCGCCGACGACCCGCCGAACGCGCCGAGCACCGACGCGCTTGCGCCTGCCAACGCGAGGAAGCGCCATGATGGACAAGGCTGAAGAACAGGGGCCGACAACGCGCACGGGCGGGTGTACGTACCGTGGTGGATGAGGAAGGTGGTCATGAGAGCGCCGGGCGCGAGGGCGACGTTGAAGCAGACGAGCACGTAGGCGAGGCTCGCCGGGAGGACGGGCTGCCGGAGGTACTCCGTCCAGCCGCGCCTGATGGTCTCCCAGGCCTCGCCGACGGCCGTGCTCCTCCCATGTCGTCCGGACCGCTCGAGCGGGCCCGGACTAGCACTAGCAGCAGAGCGGTCGAAGACGCCGTCGGCGAGCCGGTTCATGGCGCCGCATAGAAAAAACAGAAGGGGCAGGGCGCAGAGCGAGATGGCGCAGGAGAGCCTGACGCATGTCACCAGGTCGTTCCTGGAGAGCAGCACGGCGAAGATGGACGCCCCCGCCGTCTGCACACAGAAACGGGAAAGTGAACGCAGCACGGAGATGATGATGATCGGATCGGACGGGGATCGCTACGTCGCCTTTGCAGAGCAGAGATGATGCCGGTGCCGTGCGTACCTCGCAGAGGAGATCGACCCTGCTGAGCGCCGCGTTCGCCCGCGCCAGCGCGATCGGCCTGCCTTCCCCTGCTAGCTAGTTGAGCAGCCACAGTGTCAGAGAGATCTCATTCTCATGAGCGGAAATGGTTCACATCTCTTTGCATTGGCAATGGCGTGTACCTGGACGACGAAGTCGCGCTCTTCGATGACGCCGAGGGAGACGCAGGAGAGGCGGTCGACGGCAGTGGACGCCACCAGCGCGGCGAACCACGGCTGCAGGAGCAGCGCCGAGGCAGATGAAGCTCGAGGGGCGGTGAAGGCGTACGTGACCATCGCCGCCGACACCAGGTGCGCTGCCGTCTGGATCACCGTCAGTGATCGGTACGCGGGGATCCGGGGGAGCGAGCTCACGAGATCCCCCACCAGCGGGCCCGCCGCGAACACCACCAGCTGCGCAACGGATCGCGCGCGGGCCTCAGTCAGAGCTCCGAACTACTAGTCTGCACTGCAGAGAGTGTGGCAGAGCATGGCGCACGCGCACCTTTGAGAAGAAGCCGAGGACGGCGACGGGGAGGAGGCTGGGGTGCAGCGTGGCGAGGGCGGCGGGCCAGGTGAAGTTCCACAGCTGCTCGGTCACGTTCCCGGCGAGGCAGGCAGCGTACAACGCTGCCATGTTCGTGATCAATCATCACGTCAGGTTCAGTTGGAGATGTGAGAAACGAGAGCTCGGAATTGATGCTTGCTTGTGCTTGTCCTACTCAGGTTGAGCGAGCACCTGCGTACCGTTCATGGCAGCCGGGTAAGCAGCGGTTTCTCTTCCTCCCGAGAGGCGACCATCCTCGCTGTCTCCGTTCTCAACGGCGGTGATGCCGAGAGACGAGTCGCCGCCGGCCGGGGGCGCGTCGGCCTTGAGTAAGCTCAGCTCCGTCTGGAGAATGTCTGACGACAGCTGGAAAAACGGCAGCTCGTCGAGCTCTTCCTCCTCCTCGGCTGCGGCCAGGCCCGTCGTCGTCGCGCCGGCGTGGTCTGACGCGGAGGCGCAGCTCGTGGCGAAGCGCCTCGCTGGACTCCGGCTGCATGCGCAAGCGCAACGGCAACGCGCGCGCACACGCAGGTCCCCAGTGAGTTCGCACGATCGGCTCCTGAGGTGGGTTAGGTTGCAAGAGTAGGGAGGACGGAGGAAGGAGCAGGGCATGGGCGCGCGCACGGTACCTGGGCGGCGGCGGCGCGATTCGACGGCCGGCCGGGCTCGGATTGGGCGATGCCACTGTTGCTCGGGGAAGGAGGCGGCGGCGCCAGGTGGAGGAGGCGTGGGACGGAGGCGGCGAGAGCAGCCTGGACACGAACGGAGCCATGGCCGCTGCCCGCTGGCCGGTCCAAGGCGCCGTCGTCCACGTGGCAGAGGGGGGCGCCGCGCGCGCGGGAGACGAAATGGATAAGGTTTCGTGAGCCAGGGCCAACAGAGGCCTCCAATGCCGTGAGCCGGAATTTCACTCTAATAAGTTACTGTTGGGCCCAGAAGACCTGTGTAAGAGCCCAGCCCAATTGCAACGGTTACTCGTAAGGCTGATTGGGCCGGCGGCAACCGAGCGCACTGCACTCCACTCCGTCGCGCGGGAAGGCCTATCTGATGCCTCCCTGAAAAAAGAAGCAGCCTCGTGTCGTGTGCCCCCCACCCCCACTCCTGCTGCGCTGGTTTAGTTTCAAAATATTTTACGAAAAATTAATAGATTTTTCGTTACAACGAATCTTTAAACACATACATAGGATATTAAATATAAATAAAAAATAAAACTAATTATACAGTTTAGATAAAATTCACGAGACGAATCTTTTAAGCCTAATTAGATCATGATTGAATATTAATTATCAAATAACAACGAAATATACTAAGGGTGTGTTTAGTTTCCCATTTCACCCAAAAAAATTTAGGTTTTGGCCCATTATTTTGCAAAATGGAACTAAACACTATGCAAAATTTTTAGCAAAAAAGTATCATTCTCTATTTTGGATTTTGGCCTCAAGAGGCAAAAAAAACCAAAAAGCCCTCACCCACCCCATGAAATATTTGGCATTTTAGATAGAACTAAACACATTCATGAAAATTTTGGCATTTTGTATTTCATCATTCCAAAGTAGTTGGCATTTTACATTTTGCATTGCATGGAACTAAACACAGTGTAAATAGTATTTCGCAAAATATTTCAGCATATAAATAAGCCCCCACTTCCGCTGGCCGCACGCAGCCCGACAGGCGTCCGCACCTCGGCTACCCCGGTTCGATCCCCATCCCTCCGCCGGCGTCCTGACTCCTGCGGCAGGGCGGTGCCCGGTGCAAGCGGAACCAGCCCACCAATGGCAGGTGCGTCCCCGCGCTTGCTTGCTTCCAGGAGTGGCCCTCCGCGTATCTGACCGGGTTCTCCTCTCCTCTCCTCTCCTCTCCTCTCCTCTCCTCTCTCTCGCAGCTGCGCGGCGGCCGGGGGCGAAGCCCAGGGGCGGCGGCGGCGGCGCGGGGAGGAGGAGCGCGTGGCTGGCGGCGGACGGGAGCAAGCGCTGGGGGGAGGCCTTCTTCCTGCTCTACACGCCCTTCTGGCTCACGCTCTGCCTCGGCGTCGTCGTCCCTTTCAAGCTCTACGAGGTGCTTACTGCTCCTCCGTCTCATCATCTTGTGTTCATCTACACCCGCATGATTCTCGGTTGCTTATTGGTTGGTCCGTCGATCGGGTTCTCGATTGGATCTACCGGATCTCGACGAGCACGATGTGGCCACGATCACGAGATCAGGATGTGCTGTTGCGTGAATAAACTACTAATACATTATCTTTCTGGCCATTCTTGGCTTCTTGTGCCATGTGCAGAGGTTCACGGAGCTGGAGTACCTGATTCTTGGCTTGGTGTCCACCGTGCCGGCGTTCATCATCCCCCTCTTCCTCGTAGGGAAGGTACTGTAATAAATATATAAATACCACCCTCCTGTTGTGTTCCCTCGGCTGGCTGCTCATCTCGCCAACATATGTATGCTTTTCTCTTTTCTGTTCAAGTAAGGTCATAAAATTTGCATGCTTTATGTTAATTCTTCAAACTATAAGGTACACATGTGATTTGTCTGTAATCCACACCAGTGAAGGGACACTGCTGGTGTTGACATTTTGCTAACCATCTACCATTAGGTGAGAAATGTGAGATGGAAAGGAATAGCAGACTGGTACGGGGAGAGAGGGCAAGATACATGATGCTCTGTTGCTGGAAGATCATTAGATTAAGCCCACTCCAGTATGGGCCCTCTTTGCTGTTTTTTTCCCCTCTGATCTGAGACGTGCTGCATCTGTCAGCCACAAGCCCTGTGGCATGCCTGTGTTGATGCTGCCGGTCATGTGCTCTTCTTTTCACCTTTGATAGCACCTGTTATTTTTAATCATGTATCAAAACAGGTTCATTTTTGTGATTTGTCAAGACAACCTTATGGGTGATTTGTATAATTCATACAAGGTCATGTTTCATATGTCTGAATAGTGTCCTTTGTTCTGTTGTACCAGTACTTTGCTTCCAGCTTACATGCTGGCTATCATTTTGGAGATTAAAAGAAAACTGGTGTTTGACTTTCTTTGGTTCCCTTAAAGATGTTGCCGTTCATTTTTGTATTAAAAATGCAGCCATTTTCTTAATATTATTTATTTAATGCGAACCTTTCTTCGTAATGTACAGTGAATTCATATGTTCAGAAACTAATTTATCCTTAACTTCACTTTTCAGGCAGATAGTGTTAGAAATTTGAAAGATCGATACTGGGTCAAGGTAATTATTTTCATTTGTGAATCACTTGTGACAATTTAGGTTTATAAATATTAAAGAATTCTTTTCATGGAATAGCCCAACATTGTGTAAATTATATTTGTTACTGTACATCAGATCCTATAATATTAAACTAGTTATCTCTAATGAGTTTTAATTTCACCTAGTGAGTGCAGAAAAACTATGCGGGAAATTTGCGAAAATTTACCAATTTGTCTCTGATGAATTGGGACTTTTAAAATCGTTATGATTTGAATTCAGTGTGCAGCTACTCTAATGATTCTGTAGCAAGCTACCAATATAAAGAACTAGACCTGTACTTCTCAATTGTTTATGGATTTCCTTTTACTAGTGAGATTTGTTGGTTCAGTTTATCTTTTCAAAACCATTTGCTAAATCCAAAACACATCTTACCATTGCAGGCTAATATTTGGATTATAATTTTTAGCTATGTTGGTAACTACTTCTGGACACATTACTTCTTCACAGTTCTTGGCGCGTCATATACTTTTCCATCATGGAGGATGAATAATGTAAGGCTTGATGGCTTCTAGATGTTCTCCCTTATTTTCAGTGGCATCTCTGTTATGCAGATGCACAGTTACAAGCACTGCAACTTGTTTGTCATGTGTTCCACATGCATGTGATAGTACAGCTAGAGGTTCCATGTTTGCAATCCTACATCACCGCAGTTAAACTGAATTTTCTCTATCTTAGATAAATTCTGGCCAATTAAATGTATCAAAATTCGATGTGATGTCATAGTAATAGATGAATATGTACTACTAATACTTGTTGGTGCTGTTCTTATGGTCTACTTGGATAAAATTGAATAGAGAAGTTATTGTTATTATTTTATTGATAAGGAAGATCCAGGATGGTGTGGAACAGGGGAAATCCGTTACCTCGATCACATCACAATTTGGAATAACTGGATTATTAGTTTAATTGACATAAAAAAATTTATAACAAGGTTTGGAATGATATGCTCCTGTTTCCCTACTTTCAGTAAATGACAGAGAAAATGGTATGTGGAACCACTCTAGTTTCAGAATCTGAATCCAAGCTTGCAGGGTTCACCCGCATTAGCACTTTCAGAAAAACTGACAATAGAAATTAGATAGTTGAGCTGGCATGTATGTTCTGCAATCGTTTTAAGAAGAAAGAAAAATGCGTCCAAGAACCTTGTTCCCATTTTTTTCTGAGTTAATGATTGATCACAGTAGCAGTGTTATTTATGATTTTTTAAATTACTTTCATGTTTCAGGTACCCCATACGACGTTTCTTCTGACCCACGCTTGTTTCCTGTTCTATCATATGGCATCAAATATGACACTCCGTAGATTACGTCACTCTACAGCTCACTTACCACAGTCTATTCGCTGGTTATTTGAAGGTGCATGGATTTTAGCACTGTCATACTTCATAGCGTACCTGGAGACCCTAGCCATTGCAAATGTATGTTCTAGCTTATATTTAACTTTTCACTTTCTAGTTCTAGTACGATCAATTTTCCTTTTATATAGGAAGTTTGAAAAATTAATCTCTTAGTATTACACTAAATAGTTTAATGCTCACACCAATTTGTAGTAGTAATGTTGTATATCTCTTGTTTAGTTCATTGTGCATTTGCAAATTAGTGTTGATGTTGACATGCTGGACCTGGTAAACATTTCAGGACATTTAGACATACCTAGTCGTTGACAATAGCAGATAGAACTTATAGATAAGCCATAGGTTTTAGGACTCGTTAACTCATAAGTCATGTGGATTTACCATTAGTTGTAATTTTTTGTATAATATGCTACTTCCAATTCTTTTTCAAGAGAGCAATGTGTTAGTTCCATTTGACCATTGTCACACTCCAAGAAAACTTGAAATTATAGTACTAAAGTACTTGGTGTATTATCATAAGATCATGCAACTATAGTCATAGAGTTTAAATAATTGAGAGGACCCATCTAATAATTTATTTCAGCATGATATCCTTCCTATTAGTCAAGTGAGAAACAATATAGCTTTAAGGTGGTAACCTGCACAATGTATGCAATATTTAAATATTCAGTCGACGATGAAAGAGTCAGGATTCTTTTGGACTAACTATATATACTAAATCTAGGAAAAATATCCAAATCTGACCAAATTTTGAGCAAGTACGCATTGAGGTATTCGACAAGAAATACAACTGTCTTACTTTTCACATTTCATCAATGCTATCTAAGAAACCAAGTGTTCCATTTCTGATGTCAGTATATATATGTAACTGTCCATCACTTTCTCTCTTTTTTTTTCACATGTTCATGGTTGATATTCTGTATGGACCTTTGCAGTTCCCATACTATGAATTCGTTGACCGGGATATAATGTACAAAGTAGGTTCTTTGTTCTACGCAATATACTTCATCGTCAGCTTCCCAATGTTTTCAAGGTAAAATGAATCTGAGCTTAGATGTGATAACTAGTTCCATTACCATCTTCTATTTATTTGGTTTCTTGTGCTTGAACTCATTTGCTGATTTCCTTTAGAACAACGATGCTTCTACTATTTCTTTTTTCTGCTTATCCAACTGTCTGTTTGCCTCCAATAACTAAGTCAGACTATGTTTATCAGTCTTAAGTTCACGCAAAATATATACTCCCTCCGGTCCATTTTATCTGGCGCAAGTTAAAATGACACGGTCTACTAGATTACACTTTGACCATTCATTTGCTTGATATTATATTATTTATGCTTATAAACTTATAATCATTGGATAGTATAATTCCTTACAAATATAATCATATAAAGTTTGTATTATAATAGTTAAAAATTATTAGCCTAATTATTGGTCAAAGTTTTTAAAGTTTGAATCTTGATATGCGTGTGCGCCAAATAAAATGGACCGGAGGGAGTATTTACTAAGCGTGTTAGCATCTCTCAAGTCTCAAACTCAAAATATTTCAGTTGGGTCTGTAGGAGTGTCGGGTCATTGAGTTTTGTGGATTTTTTGTTGTTTCATATTTTGTCTATGTGAACAATTTTTTGCTTTTGTGGGAAGCTTGGTTACTTATTTTTTCCTTCAATCTGAGATTGAGTAACAAATCATATGTAGGCGTAGCATGCTTGTGTCTTCCCTGTTCCCACTCATCACCTGATGAAATAATGGAATAAATGGCACTATGATTATTGAAACAAATAACACTTGTCATGAAAACCAATAGCACATCCGTGATTGATGTCAGCAGACATGTCATGACCATGATTTTGATTTGGTGCTGTTTTGTTGAAAATACAGAAAATGAGTATTTATTATAACTTTTTCAGCAACTTAGTGTACCTCTGCTACTTGTGGTTCAGGATTGACGAGAAAGATGAGAAGTGGAACCTGTCCAGGGTAGCGGTCGACTCTCTGGGCGCAGCGATGCTCGTCACCATAATACTCGACCTATGGCGCATATTTCTGGGGCCAATAGTTCCCATCCCAGAGTCGAGGCAGTGTGGTGGTCAGCGAGGGCTCGCATGGTTCCATGTGCAGAACGAAAGCACCTGATTCAGCGAAGCTGCAAGTTCTGCGTTTCCACATCATCATCTAGCATTCATCATGACTGATAAAAAATCTGCCACTGCCGCACCAAAGAGATGATGACATTGACATGATGTGCCCTCAGAAAAATGATGACATGATGTGTAACTATAAGCGGCTACGCCGTGAAGATGTGCTTGTTGTCCTGTATGTTGTCATGTGTATCATGTTCATGACATGCTGGTAGTACTTTGCTGAATTTTGCTTGGGACCTTTTTAGGCTGTATAGCAACAGGTAAAGTTCTTAATAAAGTTTTCAGCAGAGTAATCCTGTACGAGCTAGCTTTGCATCACCGAGCACTGTGCTCTTCAACATGTGCTTGTCCACGTGCTTGGAATTTTAAGAGGCATTTTATAAATTTGAAAGCAACAACAAATCAAAATTGGTAATCTCAAAGTACTATTATCATTATGGATATGCCTTAGGGTTTTTTATTAGACTTTCTTTAATTATGGTCTTGTTTGATAATTAAAGAAATAAAATGAAACACTTGCAACATCCAGATAAAACATCAAAATGATATACTTTTGCAACATCAAAATGTTACTTTGCAACATCAAAATGTTCTACTTGCAACGATCTACTTTTGCAACATCAAAATAAAACACTTGCGACATTCAGATAAAACATCTGAAACACTTAACGTAAGCTTGCAACGTATGCTGCGCAATGTCACCTTGCCGCTTGGACGAGGTACCCGAGCAGCGTGGGCACGCCGACGTGGCGGCAGATACGGTGCGGAGAGGGATGGGGGCGCCAGGCAGAGTGGGGCGGGTGGCTGATGCGTTGAAGCTGCGACGAGCGAAGTGAGTGGGGATTTCTGTCGATGGGGGTTATGTCGTTGGGCAGTGATGAAGGAGAGATGATAGAGGGAACCAGGCTGATTGTTGTTGGGCCGATTCGTTGCGCAGGCCCAGGAACAGGGCGCGTCCGGATGCACAAGCCTGGACAGACGCTCTAATCATAGCATTAGTGTTAAGATAGGTCAATCTACAGGCAGTTTCTCACACTCAGTTTATTGCACCTAGCATTAAAATTTACTATGGATCTTAAAATTTATCCAGTTTAATTAAAATAAGGTTGGGTTCATAAGCTAATTAGTTCCAATAAAAATAGGTAGCTTGTTTTTTTTGACAACAGAAATAGCTAGCTTGTTATAATTTGTATGGACGGATCTGGGGACTATGCAACAAATTTTATGTTTCTTATTTCAACGGTATATATATATTTACTAAAAGAGACAAACTAAACAAGAATAGAAAGGCAACAAAAGAAGGTGGAGAGAGAGAGAGTGGCGTCTAAGCCATGGGGTGTGGCCCTTGTGTTTGTGGGCCTGTTGGGCCACGAATGTGACGCTGCAGCCAAGTTTTCCCGACGTGAGCGTGAGTAGATATAGATAGATAGCCCAATGAAGAATGGAATCATTATTTTTGCATGTTCATCATCATCATCATCATCTGTCCAGACTCGAGAGACGACGGAAGCAAACGAGCAAGCAGTGGCGGCAATGCGATGAATTGGCGAGAGCGGCGCCGACGCGGGCGGGGCCTGGAATGCAACAACAACACGTGTGGCGTGGCCCACAGCTTCATCAATGCACAGGATGAGGATGGGCAGGGAAAAAAAAAAAGGAAGAGAGAGAGGGAACCCAAATCTAATAATTTATTTCAGCATGATATCCTTCCTATTAGTCAAGTGAGAAACAATATAGCTTTAAGGTGGTAACCTGCACAATGTATGCAAATATTTAAATATTCAGTCGACGATGAAAGAGTCAGGATTCTTTTGGACTAACTATATATACTAAATCTAGGAAAAATATCCAAATCTGACCAAATTTTGAGCAAGTACGCGTTGAGGTATTCGACAAGAAATACAACTGTCTTACTTTTCACATTTCATCAATGCTATCTAAGAAGCCAAGTGTTCCATTTCTGATGTCAGTATATATATGTAACTGTCCACCACTTTCTCTCTTTTTTTTCACATGTTCATGGTTGATATTCTGTGTGGACCTTTGCAGTTCCCATACTATGAATTCGTTGACCGGGATATAATGTACAAAGTAGGTTCTTTGTTCTACGCAATATACTTCATCGTCAGCTTCCCAATGTTTTCAAGGTAAAATGAATCTGAGCTTAGATGTGATAACTAGTTCCATTACCATCTTCTATTTATTTGGTTTCTTGTGCTTGAACTCATTTGCTGATTTCCTTTAGAATAACGATGCTTCTACTATTTCTTTTTTCTGCTTATCCAACTGTCTGTTTGCCTCCAATAACTAAGTCAGACTATGTTTATCAGTCTTAAGTTCACGCAAAATATATATTTACTAAGTAGATATATTGAGCCGTTGAGCGTGTTAGCATCTCTCAAGTCTCAAACTCAAAATATTTCAGTTGGGTCTGTAGGAGTGTCGGGTCATTGAGTTTGTGTGGATTTTTTGTTGTTTCATATTTTGTCTATGTGAACAATTTTTTGCTTTTGTGGGAAGCTTGGTTACTTATTTTTTCCTTCAATCTGAGATTGAGTAACAAATCATATGTAGGCGTAGCATGCTTGTGTCTTCCCTGTTCCCACTCATCACCTGATGAAATAATGGAATAAATGGCACTATGATTATTGAAACAAATAACACTTGTCATGAAAACCAATAGCACATCCGTGATTGATGTCAGCAGACATGTCATGATCATGATTTTGATTTGGTGCTGTTTTGGGTGTGTTTAGATCCCTGAAAATGTGTAAAAAAAAAGTACTATAGCACGTTTTGGTTTTATTTAGCAAATAGTGTCCAACCGTTGACTAATTAGGTTCAAAACGTTCGTCTCGCAAAGTACAACCAAGCTGTACAATTAGTTTTTGATTTCATCTATATTTAGTACTTCATGCATGTATCGTAAGTTTGATGTGACGGGGAATCTTTTTTCGCATAGTGTTTTTTTTTTGTGGAAGGGCCTTTGTTGAAAATACAGAAAATGAGTATTTATTATAAGTTTTTCAGCAACTTAGTGTACCTCTGCTACTTGGTTCAGGATTGACGAGAAAGATGAGAAGTGGAACCTGTCCAGGGTAGCGGTCGACTCTCTGGGCGCAGCGATGCTCGTCACCATAATACTCGACCTATGGCGCATATTTCTGGGGCCAATAGTTCCCATCCCAGAGTCGAGGCAGTGTGGTGGTCAACGAGGGCTCGCGTGGTTCCAAGTGCAGAACGAAAGCACCTGATTCAGCGAAGCTGCAAGTTCTGCGTTTCCACATCATCATCTAGCATTCATCATGACTGATAAAAAATCTGCCACTGCCGCACCAAAGAGATGATGACATTGACATGATGTGCCCTCAGAAAAATGATGACATGCGCCTTGTTTAGATGCACATGAAAAGTTAGAATTTTTTCACTCTCTCTCCATCACATCAATCTTTGGACCCATGCATGAAGTAGTAAATGTAGGTAAAAATAATAACTAATTACACAGTTTAGTTGGAAATCACGAGATGAATCTTTTGAGCCTAGTTGGTCCACGATTGGACAATATTTGTCAAATAAGACGAAAGTGGTACTATTTATCGGGTTGAAATTTTTTCAGCATCTAAACGAGGCCATGACGTGTAACTATAAGCGGCTAACCGTGAAGATGTGCTTGTTGTCTTGTACTCCCTCCGTCCATAAAAACATGCAATTCTCGTTTTTCGAGAAGTTAAACAGTTTTAACTTTGACTAAATTTATATAAAAAAATACTAATGTTTATGATACAAAATAAGTATCATTAGATTAGTTATAGAATATATTTTTATAATAAATTTATTTGGGGACATAAATATTAATACTATTTACTATAAATTTAGTCAAACTTGAGTCAGTTTGACCGGCACTATTTACTATAAATTTAGTCAAACTTGAGGAAGTATGTTGTCATGTGTATCATGTTCATGACATGCTGGTGGTACTTTGCTGAATTTTGCTTGGGACTTTTTTAGGCTGTATAGCAACAGGTAAAGTTCTTAATAAAGTTTTCAGTAGAGTAATCCTGTACGAGCTAGCTTTGCATCACCGAGCACTGTGCTCTTCAACATGTGCTTGTCCACGTGCTTGGAATTTTAAGAGACATTTTATAAATTTGAAAGCAACAACAAATCAAAATTGGTAATCTCAAAGTACTATTATCATTATGGATATGCCTTAGGGTTTTTTATTAGACTTTCTTTAATTATGGTCTTGTTTGATAATTAAAGAAACAAAATAAAACACTTACAACATCCAGATGAAACATCAAAATGATATACTTTTGCAACATCAAAATGTTACCTTGCAACATCAAAATGTTCCACTTGCAACGATTTACTTTTGCAACATCAAAATAAAACACTTGCAGCATCCAGATGAAACATCTGAAACACTTGAAACGTAAGCTTGCAACATGTGCTGCGCAATGTCACCTTGCCGCTTGGACGAGGTACCCGAGCAACGTGGGCACGCCGGCGAAGGAGAGCGCTGCGACGGCCATGAGCTTCCACATGCCGAGGTCGAGGTCCTCGTCAGGGAGGTCCGCGTTGATGAGCGCCTAGAGGAGGTCGTCGTTGTCGTCCCCCGCGCCGTCGAAGACGTCCAACTCGTCGACCACGCTGGCGTCGGCGAGGTTCTGGAGGAGTGGGCGTGGCGTGGCAGCTGATACGGTGCGGAGAGGGATGGGGGCGGCGAGCAGAGTGGGGCGGGTGGCCGATGCGTTGAAGCCGCGACGAGCGAAGTGAGTGAGGATTTCTGTCGATGGGGTTATGCCGCTGGGTAGAGATGAAGGAAAGAGGATAGAGGGAAGCAGGCTGATTGTTGTTGGGCCGATTCACTGCGTAGGCCCAGGAACAGAGCACGTCCAGATGCAAACGCCCGGACAGACGCCCTAATCATAGCATTAGCGTTAAGATAGGTCAATCTACCGGCAGTTTCTCACACTCAGTTAATCCTTCATTGCACCTAGCATTAGCATTTACTATGGATCTTCAAAATTTTCCGGTTTAATTAAAATAAGGTTGGGTTCATAAGCTAATTAATTCCAATAAAAATGGCTAGCTTGTTTTTTTACAACAGAAATAGATAGCCATGTTCGTTTGAACTTATCAGCTATGATACAGTGTTTTTCTCTCATAACAAATCAGCCAACAGTACTTTCAGCCATGGCTTATCAACCAAGTGAACAGGGCGAGCTTGTTATAATTTGTATGGACGGATCTGGGGACTATGCAACAAATTATATGTTTCTTATTTCAACGGTATATATATTTACTAAAAGGGACAAACTAAACAATAATAGAAAGGCAATAAAAGAAGGTGGAGAGAGAGTGGCGTCTAAGCCATGGGGGTGTGGCCCTTGTGTTTGTGGGCCTGTTGGGCCACGAATCTGACGCTGCAGCCAAGTTTTCCCGACGTGAGCGTGAGTAGATAGATAGACAGATACTCCCTCCGTCCCAGAATAATTGCATTTCTATGACCAGGCACAGATACCAATGAAGCATGGTAAATTACCAAAATGCCCCTGTAGAGTTCAACAGCAGGAGACGAAAGGAACGCGTGAACGAGAAAACGAGTGGATGGGAGCTTCTGGAGCCTGCCAGTTTTTTTTTCTTTGTTTTTCCCAAGTTGTTTTTATATTTTCTTGGACCCACACGCAGATAAACTTGTGGCTGGTAAACGCTGCAGCACTGCAACAAGTATGGAGATGCAGATGTTGTACTCTATACATGTACGTTAATTTGGGAAAAATTTCAAATGCTAGACGTGGAAATATTATAGGACGGAGGGAGTAGATAGATACTCGATAGATAGCCCAATGAAGAATGGAATCATTATTTTTTGCATGTTCATCATCATCATCATCATCTGTCCAGACTCGAGAGACGACGGAAGCAAACGAGCAAGCAGTGGCGGCAATGCGATGAATTGGCGAGAGCGGCGCCGACGCGGGCGGGGCCTGGAATGCAACAACAACACGTGTGGCGTGGCCCACAGCTTCATCAATGCACAGGATGAGGATGGGCAGGGAAAAAAAGAAGAGAGAGACGGAAAAGCGCACCCAAATCTGCCAGCGCATCGCTTTTGTGCCGGGCCTCGTTTAGTTCGGCGAATAGGGGTGAAAAACACTGTATCAGAATTCCTGTAGCATTTCGTTTGTATTTGGTAAAAATTATCTAAATTTTGACTAACTAGGCTTAAAATGTTCGTCTCGCAAAGTACAACAAAACTGTACAATTAGTTTTTGATTTCATCAACATTTAGTACTCCATACATTTGCCGACATTTTGATGTGACGGGGAATCTTCTTTTTGCATAGTAGAATTTGGTGGGAGAATTGGGAATCTAAACATGGCCCCGGTGGTAATCAGAGCTGCCATGCTATATCAAGTCGTATGTAGGCCTTGTTTAGTTTCAGAATTCCCTCCCCAAGTTTCACTATGCAGAATTCCTATTCCCCATCACATCAAAATGTCGGCAAATGCATGTAGTACTAAATGTAGATGAAATCAAAAACTAATTGTACAGTTTTGTTGTACATTGCGAGACGAACATTTAGAGTCTAATTAATCAATATTTGGACAATTTTTTACACTACAAAACAAAAGCTGCTACAGTGTTCCGACAGAAACACTGTAGCAGCAGATCCCGAATCCGGCATCCGGAATCCGGATCTAAACAAGGGCGTAGGAGTAAAGCTGCCCACGTCGATTGTCCCATGATCTGCGGGGTGAGGTTTTAAATTTTGCTCAGAACAGCTCATCAGGGACCATCACAGGTCTTGGCTTTGGCTAAGGCCTTGTTCAGTTCCCCAATTCTCTCCCCTAATTCCACTATGCAAAAAGAAGATTCTCCGTCACATCAAAATATCGACAAATACATGGAATACTAAATGTTGATAAAATCAAAAACTAATTGCACAGTTTTATTGTACTTTGCGACGAACATTTTAAGCCTAGTTAGTCAAAATTTGGATAACTTTTACCAAATACAAACGAAATGCTACAGGAATTCTGATACAGTGTTTTTCTCCCCAATTCACCAATCTAAACAAGGCCTAATTATCTCCTTTTCGTCGGTCGGTCGGTCTCGGTCCTTGGTCCTCCACTCCCCCATGTGTGCTTGGCACGTAGCAGACCGGACAGGTGGAGCACTCACACTCTCACTGTGCCCGGTCCTTGCTATTGTTCCCCGAGCTGGCAGACACGTAGTAGTAGCACCACACGCAGACCTTTACTCCGTATTTCCGTATACTAAATAAATCGGTCCAACAAAAAAATTATACAATTCCAGGTCTTCTAGTAAACATTAGATTATCTTAAATTTGACTAATTTATAGAAAAATGGTATCAGCATATATGACTCAAAATAAATAATTTTATAAATTTAGTCTAACTTAGTTATTTAATATTACTTGAGTTGACACTACTCTACAATTACATCCGTGTTGGGACAAAGGGAGGGAGGGAGGATACAAATATATATCTCTTCAAGTTGTAAGACTACCCACAGCGTTAACGGTACTGAAAGTTCATGTACGTACACCAGCTCGTTTCGATGCCAGAAACCACAAATGGTTATCGAGTGAGCATCGACTATTTATTATACATATACCACAAATGGTTATCGTGTGAGCATCGATGATTTATTGTACATATATTCAGAATCGTCGGCGTGCTTGCTCAGTGTGCTGGTTCAAACCAACGACCGTTGCAAAAAGAAATATTTTTATTTTCTCAGCATCGAGGAACCAAGATGACCCGGATTGAACGTTTTTTTTTTTGTTTCAGCATCGGTTCCCACAACGTTCCTACCTGATGATGCTTCAGCCTTCTCTCTTGTTTGAACATCAACAAAAAGCAACACTGTGGGGTGTTTGATACTCACTACTAAACTTTAGTCCCTGTCACATCGGATGTTTGGACACCAATTACGAGTATTATACATAGACTAATTACAAAACTAATTGCACAGATGAAGGCTAATTTGCGAGATGAATCTATTAAGCATGCGGTGGTACAGTAAACATGTGCTAATCATAGATTAATTAGACTTAATAGATTCGTCTCGCTAATTAATTAGTCTATTTTTATGCAATTAGTTTTATAATTAGCTCATGTTTGCATCCGAATATCCGATGTGACACGGACTAAACTTGAGTACCTGGATTCAATTAAACACCCCTAACTTGTAGTTAAGCTCTTAAATTAAAGAGTTTCAGACATCACCAATAAGGCTGTGTTTAGTTGGTGAAAGAAAGATTTTTGTGTGTCACATCGGATATTTCATGAGATGTCGGAATGGGTTTTTGGATACTAATTAAAAAACTAATTATATAACTCGTCTGGAAACCGCGAGACAAATTTATTAAGCCTAATTAAGCCGTCATTAGCACATATGTGTTACTGTAGCACTTAAGGCTCGTGGTTTCCAACCAAACTATGCAATTAATTTTTTTCGTCTACATTTAGTACACCATACATGTGTCAAACATTCAATATGATGGCCCAACCCAAAAATTTTTGACCTAAACGATGACAATGGACGAAGCTGCTGTTGTAATATAGCTTTCACCTCAACAAAAGCGCATAGGATATTCTTTGCAAAATAGGCATCGGTAAACGTCGGTGTCAATCAGCTTAAACTTTACCCGTGGAAAAATTAATATACTCGTACATACTACTTGAGGATTATAAATAATTATAGAGTACACAGTCAAGGTTTGCGCGGACGCGAGTTTTTGTCAATTGGAGGCATGCACGGCGTCGATCGAGACGAGCACGTCATCCAAATCCAGCCTGTCTTGCATTGCCACTTCTCTCCTGATCTCCTTGTTCATTCTCTGTGGGCTGCTGGGCTCCTCCATCCCATCGACACACGGATCCCAGGTAGCCACGCCGCCCGAGAGAAACCACGGGCGACGATTCTGAAAAGGCTAACATCTTGTGCTTGTATGTGATGCACTCTACGTCATCAACAAATGGCATTCCGGCCATCCCAGGTTTGAGACCCGGAGACCGCGGTATTTTTATACACAGTGTACGAAAATAAGGAGAAAATGCTCTCTGGTTAAAAAAAAACAAATGGCATTCGTCAAATCCTGCTCTGTCTTTATTCAGTGACAAATGGCACAGTTTTTTTAGCTTGTATCTAGATTTGCATAGTGAAGTTTGCTTTTTGTTTAGTTGTCTATGTAGACTCTTATGCTTGCACGGTGTATAAAACAGGATCAATACTGCAGGAGCATTAGCTAACGCTAGATTTGGTCGTATTAGATAATACTGGTTTGTACAAACCGATACTCACACAAAAATGAAAATTACCATCTTCTAGAAACATGAGTCGTCAACTGAAATGTAGAGGTGATTATATGTAACAAAATGTAAACAACTGAACATAATTTTTGTCAAATATATGCCTTGCTCTTTGCTCGTGCATAACAACCAAATACTAAGACTACCCGCACTCATGGACCTTTATATTCATGTTCTATACGTCCTAGTCAGCAAGATTCTCTCATCTATACTTAATTTTTCCCCATCCATCCATCCTCTATATCATCCTCTATCCACTCTATCCACTGTGGGACCTACTTGTCACTTTATCTAAATATATCCATGTGTGATCTAGTTTTGAAGGATTTATTGAGACGAATTTAATGGTGCAATCGAAATTTAATTTGGATTTTTGGTTTGTGAGTTATAATATTTTTCCCTTTGTTTACTCAGTGGGGCCCGTCACTATAGAGTATAGAGTAAGTACTGTACTACTCTAAATATAGAGTGAGAGAAAGGATAGAGTATCGTTTTAGAGTACCCAGTGCAACAGTTTTTACTCTATATTCATACTCTAAAGCTTTAGAGTATCGTTTTAGAGTATCCACTGCGGGTAGTCTAAACCCTGTATATGTTTATGCTGGTTTAGGTTATGCTATATAAGATCTAATGCAGGCTAAGATTAATGCAAGCAACCAATCATATTTGATGGTAAGAAGTTGAAGGCAGAAAAAGTCACTCCAAACGGGTCCTAAAGTGTATGGCTCCAGTTCCTAGTTAAAAAAGAGCTTTAGTTCTTTGTTGGATTCAGCGACAAATCCATTTTTCCTACCTGTTTGATTTGATAGGGTTTTCTTTGAGAAACCGAACCCGAAGCTGGTTTAGAAGTGAGACTAACGGGTCTAAAAGTGTTTGCAAAATGTAGTCATGCTATTCGTATAATTTTTAGTTCCGACAAACATTGGATGATCAAATGAAAAAGACGATCGATTTGGTTTTTGACGTGCTATATCTTTTACGAGTTGTTTTGTGTCTTGTAATCCATCTTTTATATAAGCCCTGTTGTTTTGATATACTCCGTCTATTCACAAAATGTTGTAACTATAGGATTTGTGCAAGCTAAACTAGCTTAACTTTGACTAAGTTTATAATGAATAACATTAATATTTATATCTCTAACTAGATTTATTCTTAAATATATATTATATGGTCCTTATTGTATATACCATGAATATTAGCATTGTTTTATATAATTTTGATCAAACTTCAAATCATTTATAACTTCTAAAAAGTAATACGAATTGTTAGGAAGGGAATATTTTTGAGACACTCTTTCGAGTGTATATTTATAATAAAAATAAAAATCGAGAAGAGAAGCCTAAACCATCACCGAGTCCCAAGGTAGCAAGAACCCGAAACCGGATATTCCGCGTCTGGACAAAGGAGCTCTTTCCGCTCGCTAAATTTAGAGCATGGCAATCCGCGTCGTCCATTTGGCGATCCGACGGCCGGCGTACAGACTGGCAAAGGAAAGCAACTGTTCCGCCGGGCCGACGACGGCCGGGGCCGGCGATGGATCCTGCGCGAGGAACGGAATTAAGGCCTCGTTTAGATGAGAGAATTGGGGGAAAAAAACACTGTATTAGAATTCCTGTAGCATTTCGTTTGTATTTGGTAAAAATTATCCAAATTTTGACTAACTAGGCTTAAAATGTTCGTCTCGCAAAGTACAACAAAACTGTGTAATTAGTTTTTGATTTCATCAACATTTAGTACTCCATGCATTTGCCGACATTTTGATGTGACGGGGAATCTTCTTTTTGTATAGTGGAATTTGGGAAGAGAATTGGGGAACTAAGGCCTTGTTCAGTTCCCCAATTCTCTCCCCTAATTCCACTATGCAAAAAGAAGATTCCCCGTCACATCAAAATGTCGGCAAATGCATGGAATACTAAATGTTGATAAAATCAAAAACTAATTGCACAGTTTTATTGTACTTTGCGAGACGAACATTTTAAGCCTAGTTAGTCAAAATTTGGATAATTTTTACCAAATACAAACGAAATGCTACAGGAATTCTGATACAGTGTTTTTCTCCCCAATTCACCAATCTAAACAAGGCCTAAACAAGGGGTAAATAGCGCGTGATCCCCGAGGCGGGCAAATCTGGATGCTTCCTTCCTTCCACCTCAACCCATCCACCCAGACGCAGGCAGCCCCGCGACGTACGGTACGGGACCCCACACCACACCACCACAAGCCCCTCCGTCCTCGATCCCCAAGCAGTCAGTCTCCCCTCCCCTCCCTCCCCTCCTCCCGTTGGGCGTCGGGTGTTCGCGAGCCGCCGCCCGCCGTCCCTTCCTCCCCGGATTGGTGCTCGCGGCTGCGCTCGGGGAGTTTCTTGATTCGGCGGGGAGCAACGCCATCGCCATGGGAGGGTGCTGCTGGCTGTCGTGACCTGACCTCGCCGCTACTCCAGCTCTGTAGGTTGGTGGGCTCTTGCGACCCCCTGTCTCTCTCTCTCTCTCCCGATTTCTCCGCCGCTCCTGATGTGAAAATTCATGATTTTTGAGGGAATTTGATGGATTCGGGAGGAATTTGTTGTTTTCTTCTCCTTGCGATTCCAAGGTGGGTGTGCGCGTGAGCCGAAAGCTTCGATTTTCATGGAATCCCGGTGCCCCGGCGAGCCCTTCCCCTTCCCCTCTGATAGGATCATCCATCCATTGGGGGCTTCTTCCGCTGCGTCTCCCTCTCCAACTGCTCTGCGCTCGAGTTCGCGCAGAACCGGCCGCTCTCCTTTCCGCGCCGCGCGTGCGGGTGCGCCTGCTCGCTTGTCTCTTCCCTTGTCGGATTCTCGGTACCGGATAAGCTCGGCGAAGACCATACCTACTACCTAGCCTTGTTCTACCGCGTGTCCTCTTCCCCTTCGTCGTTTCTGGCCGCTCGAGCTGCCAACCGTCCAGCAAATTCGAACAATTCCTTCGCTTCTGTCTGTGTTTGGTCACCTACCGATTCCTTCAGGTGCCAAATCGAGAATCTTGTTTGTTTGATTGTTTTCATTTTATTACATTTCCTTTTTATTCCCCTTTCTTTCTCTTTTAACTGCCGCCGTCGAGTTTAGGTGTAACGAAAAGAACAGAGGATTAGTTGGTTTTCTGATTTGGGGATGAGTTCTTGTGCGCGTTGTCGGTTGTCACCTCGCCTATTTAGGTGTAACGAAAAGAAGATTAGTTGCTTTTCTGGTTTGGGGACCTCTTTCTGCCACAAGCAAAAAGAAGTTGTCACTGCCCACTGCCCACAATGGCCAATGCCCCTGCTTCGCCTTGTTGAACATTTTTGCTTAAATAAATAAATAAATGTAAAAAGCAAGCGGAGAACAAGGGGAGAGACGCCGCCTTGCCATGTGTAAGCAACTGCGATGCTTTGTTTGCTTGCAAAGCGTCGTGTGAAAGGGAGGTAACCGAGGGAGAACGAGGGTACGGCCGTTGCTTGTGGCGTTCAATCAGGATAAAGGTTGCCAACTTTGCGTGTTTCCCTCCTGCGTTCCTGCTTAATTTAGCAGCCCGTTTCCTCCCTTTGTGCCACTTCCTCTTCTTTAGTAAGCGAGCCTCCTCCATTTTGCAGAGTGCTAACACAGCGCTCCTGCGTGTTACATGTGTGGTTTTCTTGTCATGGTTAGGCTATCTTGGAATCAATCGGGTGTTTTGGTTTCGCAATTCGGGTAGACAAGTTTGAAACTGTTTCTTGTTTGGTTGATTCATTCTGTGGCTGCACCTGTCCCCTGATTTAGACTTTTAATTAACTGAGTAACCTAATTTGTGCCTAACTTCCCTCTGCAGGTAGCTAGTATTCCAGAGTTGATTTCTCCTGATTGACTGAGGGCAAATCTGGTTCGTGATCCCTAGTACCAGAGAAGGCCACGGTTTTGCCTATCGATGTGTTAGAGCCAAGCACTCAAGATTTTGCAGTTCCAATGGAGTCTAAGTGTGTGAATGACCAGGATGCCTTGATCGACCTGGAGAGTGGCAATGGCACTGCAGTAAGCAACCACAGCAATGGTGTGGATGCTAGTTTTACAGTGGGGCAAGCAAGAACAGCGCCTAATGGATGTCCCAGGGATGACAGGAATCAGCACATGGATTGCTCCCCTCCCGCTTCGGATGCTGTTGCTAGAAGTGGAGACGACAGGAAGTCTGAGGGGGAGGAGAAGCTGGGCCTTCTCGACAGCTCAGGAGGGGAGAAGACGAAGAAGAAGCGGTCCAAAAAGCCGCCGCGGCCGCCAAGGCCGCTGACACCTACACCGCTGGATGTTTCTGACCAGAAGCTCCTCAACGAGCTGAGTGAGCTTGCGGTGTTGAAACGGGCAAGGATTGAGCGAATGAAGGCTTTGAAGAAGATGAAGAATGCCAAACAAGGCACCTCAGGTGGCAATTTGTGCCCCCTGATCATTACCATTATCTTCTGCATCGTCATACTCTGGCAAGGTATATAGATCTGTTCACTATTATTGATAGTGATCCGTGTCGCGTCGTCTGTATGGAACAACAAAAGTTTTCGCCTCATGAATAAAACATTGACTCATTACAAGACTAAGAGGCAGACCCAGTGCCAGAGGCTCCCACACGAGTGGGGTCTGGGAAAGGGAATAACCGAAGCAAAGTCTTACCCCCGCAGAAATTCTGTAGACGGCTTCGAACCCAGGACCTGGTGACTCGACGAACTAGTACTCACTAACTGCACCTGGTGACTCATTCCAAGACTAAAATGTCAAATTGAAGCTTTCTGGTTGCTATATTGACAGCAGCCAATTCATTTTTGTTTTGTTTTGTGTTCACTTCACAGTTAATGTCTTATCAAACCTAAGTAAACTTTGTTACATAGTTGCGAGCGAATACACTGTGGGAATCTTGATAATGTCAGTTATTTGATTTGAGTTGTCGCATGCTATGACGTGCAACACTGTGAACTTTTGTCCCGAAAGCTTCGGAACATGGCCTACTGATCCAGTATAACTTTAACCAGCTGTTTTGATTAGTCAAACAATGTGCTACTTAGAGTTACTGATCACAAAACATTTACTCAAAAGTTGTGCATCTGGAACCTGCAGGTTTCTTCTCGGGACATGGGTCGGCGGTAAGTTTCCATGGATCGCCTGAATCGTCGATTAGGGCACACAGCAGTCTGATCTCCATCAGGTTCTACAAGAAGAACCATTCCAATGTGAGACCACCCAGCGAGAACACTGCAGCTCCTGAGTAAGTGAACTTTCTTCGCCAAGCAACATTTACATACTCATCAGAATATATAATACCTGGAACTGCTTGTCGCAACATTCCCTTAATTTAGCAGCAAGCTATTGGTAATGCTAGAGTTTCCAGAAACGTTACATACCATGCTTCACCTGAAGCTGATCCCAATGGTTTCTTACAACCTTTTGCAGGAACGTAGAAACAGTTTTGAGGCTCGGGAATCGTAACCAAGCGAGAAGGCTAGCTCTGTGATCGACCATGGTGGTAGCCACCACCGTACACCTGAAAAGCTCGCCACATTTTGAAGCCTCACCTTGACGACCCGGGCTGCTATGTAAATCTTCCAGAGACCGTCAGTGGCGCTTCCTCCTCGAGGGGCCCCCCTCCTCCTTGGCTGCTGTAAAAATGAATGGACTCCTAGTGTGTTGTGCGCCTGGGTCGTACGCTAACTAGTGAATCTGTTGGCCGTCGTGCCACACAGTCCATGGCTCTAGCGAAGAGAGCAACGCAAGCAAGCTGTCTCTATGTGTCTGATTATTACAATAATAAAAGGTTTGCGCGCAATAATGAGAGAGCTAATCTGATCCACCGAGTTGTGTGCAGTGCTGCACTTGTTAATTGTTACTACTGATTACTGAAATCGTGTGGTGCTCGGTATTTTCTTGGTTGTGGTCTTGTGGCCGGCTGATTTGTTCATACGTGATACTAGAGAATAACTGAAAGTTTCTCGTTTCAGAGTTTCAGACTTTGAGCTAGATTCACAGGCGCCTCTGCATCTGAAAAATTCTCAGCTCAAGAGTCCAGACTTGTTCATTGTTACTGACGTGTGGTGGCGCTCGGTGTTTTCTTGGTTGTGGGCTGCTCATACGTCAAATACTAGAGAATTACTGAAAGTTTCTCGTTTCAGAGTTATCAGAATTTGAGCTAGATTCACGGGCACATCTGCATCTGACAAATTCTCAGCTCAGAATCCAGGCTGTTCAGTGAGATCCAGGAGATGCATACTGCATACACAGGCTGTAGATCTGCAGAGTTTGTAGCATCGATGTTGCAGGTTCTCTCGTCCGTATACGATTTAGATCAGATCCACAGGTTCTTGTGATCTCGTCTCCTGTATACGATTTCAGGTCCGTATACGATTTCAGTGTCGTCACAGTGATTAGTTCCACATGGTTGACATTGTTTGCTGACCGGACTACTGCGATGCGCACGGCCGCGTGAACCGGCCGGCACGACGCGTCGGCGACACGCTTGTGAGATGCTAGTTGACCTGCACAGGTTGCGTACACGTGCACACGCTGACAGGCACTAGATCTCCGCTGTTTGACTTGTACTGAAAGTGAACATAACATGCAAGTCTGCCTTGCTTCACTGTCACTGAGGAGTGACTCGTGCGTGAGGAGTGACGGTGAAACGCGTCTTGCCTCACTGTCACTGAGCGAGTTGACTTGAACGGGCTGAATTTACAAAGTGCTAGTGTTTGTCTAGGCTAATAAATTGATGATTACTCCTATTTATTTATTTCAAATAGGATTAGATTAGATGGCTTCCAGGTTACTTGTACTCGTAGGCACGTGAGTGACATGTGAGTGTGGTGTGCTGCGTAGTGGTGGGTGGACGCACAGGCTCTTGTTACGCTTACAACAACAACATAGCCTTTTTCCCAAGCAAATTAGGATAGGTTAGAGATGAAACTCAAAAGAGACGAGAAACAGGGAGACATATAAAGGGTGCCCCTGTTCATCCGGCTTATAATTCGTCTTTTTCAGCTTGTTTTTTCAGCCGGAATAGTATTTTTCTCTCACAACAAATCAGTCAACAGTGTTTTTCAGCCGGCTTATCAGCACAGTCGAACGGGGCCATAAAAGGGCACAAGACAAAAAGAGGTCACGGTTCAGGCACGTTGATTGCCAATCTCCAAGCGCTCCTGTCCATAGCTAAATCCTTAGAGATATTCCACTCCTTAAGATCTCTCTTAACGGACTCGTCCCAAGTTAGTTTAGGTCGACCTCTACCGCTCTTTACATTATCGGCACACTTTAGAACTCCACTACGCACCTCATGTTGTTACGCTTCTCAAAAAAAAATTACTTCTTTATCATTCTCCAAAACTACCCCATTATTAATTCAAAATTTTTCTTTTTGGTTTGTGTAATTCAGTGCTGCACAGTATGTATTGGGCCAATGGATCTTTTAAATGAAAATAGCTCACAAAGTGTCACGACTACTTGTTCTGTTTGGGATGAAAGTAACAGGCCCAATATGGTCCTGCACTGAAACCACGGAGTGGTGTTTTGGGGCCGCGCAGCCTTTTCTGCCAAATCCATGGCCCAAATCGAATAGCATTATCTTCGAACGCGCTTTTGCGATTCACGGCCCCTTTCGCATTCGAACGCGCTTCACCTGCGCGCCATGTGTTCGATCAAATGCTGCCTCCTCCTCCGGCGCCTTCGCCGTAAAGATGGCAACGGGGAATTCCCCGTCGGAGGATAAGCCACCATCCCCGTCCCCGCGGGGGGGAATTTTACCCGTCCCCGTCCCCGTGAACAACCACGGGGAGCCTTCCTTCACCATCCCCGATCCCCGGCGGGGATTTCGTCCCCGCGGGGATCCCCGTCCCCGCATAAAACAACATACATAGGCATAAATCTTGTAAGGTTGACAGATTCACACATGTATAAATCTAGCAGCAAGATTCATAGATTCATAAAAGATCACAAATTCATAAATCATGTGATACTCATTAGTCTAATCAATCTAGCAACACAGTTCACCAGCAAGACACACTGTGTCCAGGCATCCAGGTCATGCTCCAGCCACATAGTCACATACATTGATACATACCAACAACTAAAGATCTACCAGCAACATAGATGTCTAGGACTCCAGGAGTCGAGGTGTCCAGCACATAAGCATACACACAGGCACATACACATGACAACATATGTGTCCAGGTGTCCAGCACAAAAGATAAGCACAGGCTGCACAGCAGGTCAGCAGCACAAATGAGATTATAGTAGTCCAGCTCTAGTTGGCCGTCATGAAGTTCAGCCTTGCCAAAAGAACAACTTTAGCTCCAAACTCACAGGAGTGCAAGTCCCTGCATACAGCAAGCAACAATAGTCAATGGATAAATAAGTCCTCAATTTTGTGGCAACAAAGATAGCTACAATGCATTGTCAATTAACAATTTTCAAATAATACCTCCATTCCATCTTGTATCTCCTGAAGACAAGTCCAAAAGGTGGCTTTTTCTTCATTGTCACCTACAAATAAACAATTGCAAGACATGAATTAGCATTTATGATAATAGAAAGATGCAGTGATGATGATTTATAACTAGAACAACTTATAAACCTTTGTATTTGTTTCGAAGCCAATCTTGTGAACACATTAAGGCCTCCAATATCTCTGGAGTGAGCCGGCTGCGATGCTCACTAAGGACCCTTCCACTTGTACTAAAGGCAGATTCAGATGCAACTGTAGTAACTGGAATAGCATAAATATCTCTTGCAATCTTCCTCAGTGTAGGATAACGTGTCCCAGCCACCTTCCACCAATCAAGAATCTTGAAATTTTCAGAGTTGATTGGGACCAACTCATCATCCAAGTACCTATCTAGCTCAGATTTGAATCTGACTGTTGTTGGCCTCCTACTAGCAACTCGTGCACTAATTGTAGATAGAACACCTGAATTTACAAGTGAAGGAGCTGTTGATTCTATGTTATCTTCATCCTCTTCCACTTCATAATCCTTCATCAATTCATATAGGGAGTTTTTCACCTCACTAACTTTCTCTAGACACTCTAAATGTGACTCACCAGTAAGGGTCTCAAGAAACCCAACCAAAAAATCAGTCTTAAACCGAGGATCAAGAATAGTGGCCAAGCCCATAGGTCCTTGAATCTCCTTCCAATACTTATCAAACTTCTCTATCATTTCAAATGACATTTGCTCTATAATAGGGTTGCCACAAACAGCCCACTGTCTAATCTGCTCTTTAGCCTCACAAATTTTTAGGAGTTGAATATTTGCAGTCACATAATTTGTTCTAGAAAATACTTCAGTGATGTCATTAAACAACTTGAGCCTACCAGCCACTTCCCTAGCAAATTCCCATTCTTCTTCACTAGGAGCACAATCAAATAGTTTCTCAACACGTGTTGCACGGTTAAAAACTGCCTTGTAAGGTAAAGCTATACTAAGCATCTTGTATGTAGAATTCCACCTAGTTTTACAGTCAAGACCTAATTTGTGTTCTGTTTTGACCTTGACATGCTTAGCAATCTCTTCAAATTTCTCTACTCTTTTAGGCGTGGCTGTCCAAAAGGCAACACTTTCACGAATTTTTGCAATTGAATTCTTTATAACCTCTAAACCATCCTTGACAATCAAATTGAGAATATGGGCAGCACAACGCATATGCAATAGTTTCCCCTCCAACATCAACTTTGACTTTCCTATCTTCTTGACAAGTTCAGGGATTACCTTGTCATTTGAGCTGCAATTATCCAATGTCAAAGTTGAGATCTTTTCATCTAAATTCCACTCCACCAATGCTTCATAGAGCTCTTCACATATAACTTCGGCCGTGTGTGGAGCGGGCACATATATGAACCTACATAGCAGCAGCAACAATCAAATTTAAATGATAGCAACAAGGTCTACATACACATAACAGCATGATGTAAATATAAATGACAGCACCAATAATCAAATTTAAATGATAGTAGCAAGGTACCTCATGATTATGTTTCGAAGTGTCCATGAATCATCAATAAAATGTGCTGTGATTGCCATGTACCCCCTCCTTTGGTTGTCAGATGTCCACATATCTGTAGTAATAGCCACCCTTGACTTAGATCCAGCCATGTATTCTATGGCCTTCTTCCTTTCTTCCTTATATGCATCCATTATGTCCTTCCTAAAACCATGTGAATGTTAGTCGGCTGAAATATTACCATGTAAACCCACAAAAACAGATATAAAAATTACCTAATAGTATTGCGTGTCACCATCTTGAATAATGGCTGAAGTGCACTCACAAACCTTCGAAACCCAGTATGATCAACCATAGACAAGGGATACTCATGTATTATAATCATGGCAGCAAGCTCTCTCCTAGCAACTTCTGGATCAAATGTGTAATTCCCCACAGATACTTTCCCTCCCTCCTCAGAACTGAACCTCAAAGCAGACTGTGCAAGACTCTTGTTCTGTCCCATCAACTTGATCTTCTTCAATGTGCATATTTTTAAATGGTCATGGAGATGGGTTGTTCCGTTCCTGCTATTTCCCCCTAGCTGCTTGTGGCAGTGAAGGCATTGAGCCTTCACAACACCTCGGACCTTGACTTTCTTAAAATCATTCCAAACAGCTGAAGTCAATTTCCTTTTTGTGCCAAAGTCAGTATCTTCAGCTTCAGGATCATCATCATCAATTTGTATTGGCTCAGAATCATTGACAGACTCAGGTTGAGCCTGTGATTCTTGAGGGCTGCTACTCCCAGTATTTGGGGTGAACCTAAAATACAATTGGCATATCAATAGTCAGTACTTATATAAATCAGTTTTTTTTTTCAAAGGAACACATATGAATCAATATTATATAAAATATGTAAACAATATTTGTTAATCTACTGCTTGCATACTTAAATCAATACATAAATAAATGCGTACATATTTAAATCAGTAGATGTATAAATCACTTAAATTTACATGCGTAGCCACAAACACATACTTTTTTTTCTTGCTGAACTGTACGAAACAGAGTTACAAAGAGCAACTTGTAATATAAATAAAAATAGCACATGCTCACAATTAGAAAAATACAAGAAAGTCAATCATTCATAAATCACGAGAAACGATTTACACATGCCGAACAGTTAGAAATTATGAAATAAAAGGCATAAAATGGGTAGCATGCATGAAATCGAACCCTAGTGATTTCAACACTTGGAGACCGCTGCCGGAGGACGAAGCTTCTGGAGTAGGCGGAGCAGGCGCAGCTCCTTCAACCGCAAGACGACTTTTAGTCTTGGTGAACGTCCTTTTCGGCCGTAGCTTTGGGGCCTGACAGACTGCCTTTCGGTTTGCGGCACCAGATGCCGGCATAAGCGCAACGCTCGGCATGATAGCGGATGCATTAGCGGGTGCGGCTGCAGTAGCAGGCGCAACGCCGCCAGCGCTCATGGCGTTTGGTGGCCGGTCCAAGACCGAGGCGGCGTCCCTTTGAGGACCGCCGGACGTGGGTTAGTCGATATTCGAAAACGCAGCCACGAACAAATGTAAACACTGAACTAAACTAGCAATACTGCAGTGCTACGAATGGCATGTATCACGTATGAATAGAACTAGCTATGCATGTATCACGTATTCACGTATGAACAAAACTAGCATACATGTATCACGGAACCAGATCTAGCATTAGCAATACATGTATGAACTAAACTACGAATTTACATTGTTCTGAGATTTGATTTCTGAGTTTCTGACCTTGCTTCTCCATCGGAGCTCAAGGGAGATTCAGATCCAGGTGTATCCATGTCCCTGCGAGCTGCGGCGGCGAGGATCCAATCAGGCTGACCTGCGACGTACTGCTGCACGTGGACGTACAGACCTGGAGACCTGGACGGAGGCCGGCAGGAGACGGACGACCTGGAGACCTGGACGGAGTGAAGATCCACCGAGCTGCTGGTGGCCGCCTCGCGCTCGTGCGCGCTGCGCACTCGCGGTTGCGTCTCGCCTCTCGCGTCGCTGCACGCGCCGCTGGGGAGTGGGGAGTAAATCCAACATCAAGAGACAACAGAACGGATCAAATGACAGCAACAACAGGTGAAAAAAACAAACGTACAGAGATGTTCAATTGCAAGCGGACGGAGGCTGGAACAACAAAAATACATGCAAAAAGATTTGCTGGATCTGGAACAACAAACGTACAGAGAGCCAGGCAGCAGCGAGAGAAGGGACTGGAATACTGGATCTGGAATTTTTGGATGGATAGGGGTGGACGGCGGTGGAGTCTGAGGGTGAGAATTAGGGTTAGCGCGTATATATACTTCGGGGCTAATGGGCCTTTTTTTACATGGGCCTTGCGCCCCTGGCTTGGCTGGCTACTGCGATTTGCTGGTGCTCTGCTTCACGGGGCGGGGATGCGGGGATCGGGGTCGGGGATCAGGGTACCATCCCCGTCCCCGCCATCCCCGACGGGGACAATAATTCTACCAATTTCATCCCCGTGGGGATCAATTCTACACCATCCCATCCCCTAATGGAAGGATTCCCCGCGGGGAATCGGAGATCGGGTCCCCGTTGCCATCTTTACTTCGCCGCCCCCTTATCCATCGCTTCTCCACGGCGGCAGCGAGCCCCAGCCTCACACGGAAGAAGAATCATGCGGGGGTGCTTCCTCGCGGGGCGGGTCCGCCTCCCGCGCCGGAGGACACCGGGGACGCGGCGAGAGCCCACGAGGCGGCCGTCAGGCGGCTGGCGGCGGCGGGCGACGTGGACGGCGTGCAGCTGGCGCTGCAGGAGATGCGGCTGAGGGGCGTCCCGTGCACCGAGGGCGCCCTCGTCGCCGCCGTCGGCGCCTTCGCCCGCGCGGGGGCGCCCGACCGCGCGCTCAAGACGTTCTACCGCGCGGTGCACGACCTGGGCTGCGCGCGCCCCACCGCGCCGCGGCTCTACAACCACCTCATCGACGCGCTGCTGCGGGAGAACATGGTGGGGGCCGTCGCGCTGGTGTACGACAACATGAGGAAAGATGGCGTGCAGCCCAACGTCTTCACCTACAACCTGCTCGTCAAGGCGCTGTGCCAGAACCACCGGGTCGGGGCTGCGCGCAAGATGCTCGACGAAATGGCCAGGAAGGGGTGTCCCCCCGACGACGTGACCTATGCCACCATCGTCTCCGCGCTGTGCAAGCTTGGCAGGGTGGACGAGGCCACTGAGGTGCTGGCTGTGGCGCCTCCCGTGGCCGCCTCCTACAACGCCGTTGTTCTAGCTCTCTGCAGAGAGTTCAGGATGCAGGAGGCGTTCTCAGTTGTCGGCGACATGGTGGGGAGGGGATTGCAGCCTAATGTCATCACGTACACAACTATAGTCGACGCGTTCTGCAAGGCCGGCGAGCTGAGGATGGCGTGTGCCATTCTGGCAAGGATGGTGATCACCGGATGCACTCCAAATGTTGCAACATTCACTGCATTGGTCGGAGGACTATTTGACGATGGAAGGGTTCATGACGCGCTAGACATGTGGAAGTGGATGCTGGCTGAAGGATGGGCACCGTCGACGGTTTCGTACAATGTTCTGATCCGTGGCCTTTGCAGCGTTGGTGATCTCAAGGGAGCATCATCTGTACTCAACGGCATGGAGCAACACGGCTGCTTTCCTAATGCGAGGACCTACTCCACTCTTATTGATGGTTTCTCCAAAGCCGGGGACCTAGATGGTGCCATATCAATATGGAATGACATGACGAGATCTGGTTGCAAGCCAAACGTTGTTGTTTACACAAACATGGTGGATGTGTTTTGCAAGAAGCTGATGTTTAATCAGGCAGAGAGTCTTATTGATAAGATGCTATTGGAAAACTGTCCTCCCAACACAGTCACATTCAACACGCTGATCAGAAGTCTATGCGACTGCAGAAGAGTCGGGAGAGCTCTTGGTGTGTTCCACGAGATGAGAAGACATGGATGCCCGCCAAATGGTAGGACCTATAACGAGTTGCTCCATGGTCTCTTTAGGGAGGGAAACTGTGGAGACGCTCTTCAAATGGTGATCGAGATGCAAAACCTTGGTATTGAGTTGAGTTTAGTAACATACAACACTGTAGTAAGTGGTCTATATCAAATGAGAATGAGCAGAGAAGCCATGGTTTTTGTGGGGAGGATGATAGTTCGAGGAATTCAACCAGATGCATTCACTTTCGCTGCAATAATTCATGCTTATTGCAAGGAAGGGGAAGTCAGGATGGCCGCTTGGATGTTAGGTGCGATGAATGTAGTGAACTGCGGTCGTAACATACTAGTGTACACTATTCTAATGGCAGAGCTTTGCAATCAAGATAAGCTGGAAGATGCCATGGTGTACCTACTAAAGATGTTATATGAAGGTATATATCCAAATACAGTGACATGGAACGTTTTGGTCTGTGGAGTTTTTAGAAACCTTGGCTGCAATGGTCCAAGTGATTTCATCCAACATATTGCCATGGACATATCAGCAGGGACCTGAGGTTCAATATTGTGGTTCTTTGGCTTCCCAACGAAGGCAAAGTTGACAAGCAGCAGATTCTCTCAGATCGTTGTTGCTGTAATTTATTTGTAAGGTATGTTATACTCTGTAACATTAACATTCTTTTGTGATCAATGATCAGATGAGTCGAGGTTATCCAGGTGGCCTTGAGCTCTCATTAGGAGGTATCAGTCAAAGTTGTATTTTTCATCTTTTCCATGGTTATGCACTCACTCATGGAGTGTTTAATGTTTCCCATTGCTATGTTCTCTGCTGAAGTCATTAGGACCTGACCTTACACTCTTACTAGTGAACTGTCTGGAACACTTTTTTTTTTCTAAAATATAATTACTACTGGATCTGCACCCTCGTTTTGCTTGTTTACATACAGAATTATCGATGCAGAGAAAAATGCTTTTTGGACAAATTGCTTTCTTATAAATCTGACCATTAGCCAGATGGCTAGGTGCTGCTAGGAAGGTGACACCTATCACTCACGGGCTATAAGGTTTGGCTTGAGGGTGACGCAAAGTGCCTAGGCACTCAGCTAGGAGGCTACACTTTTGAACAGTGGGGTGAACCGGTCGATGTTTTGAAAATGTCCAGTTTGCCATCTTGTTGATGATGGCCTTCACTCTTTAGAACTCTAGTTGAGATTTGAGAATCATCTGATTACTATAGACAAAGCAAAGGGACAATATACATTTTATTGCTTACATATAGCCCTGAGTAGTTGCTTCTCAACATTAAATGCGAAATTTACAACGGTGTTTTCCTTCTTTTCAGCTTATGATCAAATAGGGTACATCTCTTCACTTAGATTTGGCAGCATTCTTCTGTGCTTCCAGCTTTTTGTATGCCATGTCAATCTCAGACTGCATGCAAAAGATACTGGATTAGAACTACTGAAAAGCAGCAAGAAACACCGAGAAATCAGTGACTGAAGCAGATCAAGAGTTTTTAAAGGCCTTCCTCACCTGGTAATAGTTCTGCATATTCTTTCTTCTCTTCTTCATTGTTGCAGTCACCAAATCCCTTTCAATGTCAAAAGGTACAGGATCCAACACTATGCCTTTGATGTACTCAAAACCTCGTAGCTGATTTGTGACATGCAATGAGGGTTACCATATAGAATTATAGATCTGATACACAGTGAAAGTTTGAAAAACAAGGAGTCTACAAAACTAAGATATTTCCTCTTTTAATTTCTTATAAAAAAACAGAAGAAAGATGCATTCAATACTACATTATGATACTTTACAGCGAAGGTTTTTGTTAGTCAGAGTGAATAGATGACCATACCTTGTTCTTCTGTGCAACAGCTGCCAGCTCTTTCAGGATGTACTCTTTAAGTCCTTCAAGTTTGCAGATTTCAGTAAAAGAACCCTTATAGCCATTGGACTGTGCCCACTTCATTGTGTTTTCTTCGTGTGGATTGACTACTGCAACTAAACTTGATCTGAAACTGTCCCCATATACCCAGATCTAGAAAAAGGACAGAAATGACAATATTAGATGTTGACCAATATTCTCTCTTAATTCAGCCATATGCTATAGCCGCTGAATTGTTTACTTACATCTTCAACAAGTGGAGGGAAGCCATACACTTTCTCCAGGTACTCAACTGCAACATACTCCCCTTGTGACAACTTAAATATGTTCTTTTTTCGGTCAATCACCTTCAGGATTCCATCTGGGGTCATCTCTCCAATGTCACCTGAAAATAAGTTTGAGTATTGTATTGTGGAACCTTATCTATTTTTTTTAATTTCATTAAATTGAATATTCACCTGTATGAAACCATCCATCAACTATTGCTTCGTTTGTGAGTTCTGGACTTTTGTAGTACCCAGCAAAGAGAGATTTCCCGTGAATGCAGATTTCACCACGTGAAGGGACAGCAAGTGGATCATACCCCATCTCGGGTACTTCTTCCAGTCGTATTTCAGTGTAGGTGGCAGGTACGCCAGCACTTCCAACCAGGGCCATGTCATCAATGTAGCAGACAGTGCTAGGTCCCAGTGTTTCTGTTAAACCTGAGCAAAGGTCACAGAATCTACCCTCATACTGGTTTCTTTTGAATTGGCTAATTGGGATTTACAAGTCAGACACTTGTTAGGATTGAAACTGAATATATAGATTCCTGAGAAGTTTCTGCTTCTAGTTATAAAAAGCAAGGTGCAAGTATGTGCAAGTGCAATAAAGCTAAATACTTAAAACACAGTAGCTTTGTAAAAGTTCCCTCAAAACTAGTATCTGCGATGGAAAATATGAAATAGTGATTCACAGCATAGAGATAGGACAAGGAGAGTAAAAGGGAAACCTGGAGTCAACCTAGACAGTAAGTAATTGGCGTTATAGGTGTTTACTTCATTTTGTTACACTTTAGTACTTTGCCATTTTCTCATTTCTCTTTCCTTTGATGCTACAGAATTAATTTGGAACAGTAGAAAGTGTTTGTATGCATTACCATAGCCTTGGATAAAGTATGCACAAGTGGTCACTCTCATGAACTCTTCAATCTCATTACTTAACGGAGCCCCTCCTGAAATTAATAAGCGAAGACGACCTCCAAGCCTTGCCTTGACCTAAATCAAACAAATAGCAAGAAGTGCCCGGTATAAAAATTGTAAGTGCTGCTTCTACTGATATTTTTCTTTCTGTGGAAGAAATTTAGCTGTATACATTTCTTTTGTTCTTAGGTAGATATTTAGGTCTAAGAAGCATGTAACCTTGCGAAAAGCCAGCATGTCCGCAAAAGGTGAAGCAGTTTTGTGCGAGTAGCCTGCTTTCATGCTTGCCAGTTTGCTGAATTTCAAAAACTACAGTAAGATAAAGTTGCTTTGCAGCTAGAAGGAACTCAGGATGCCAGAAAACTTACCGATTGTACAAAGCATTAAAAATTACCCTTCTTAGAGGTCTGAGTTCTGCAATGGCCTTTAAGATACCTAGAGCCATTCATAAGGGGCTGTCTGAGTTAACAAAATTTGAGCTTAGTTGATAGAGATATTCTTATTTCACTACCTTCATAAATTCTTTCGTACACTCGGGGCACCCCAACCAGTAAAGTTGGCTTTAGCTCCACGATATCGTCCCTCAAGGCATTCAAATCCTGACAAGAAAGTAAATATTTGACTGTGATTTATTGATTAAAGAATGGTTACTTGTATGATTAGAAAGGCTAATTTAGTGGATTTTCTTACTCCATGGTAATAGCCAATTGAGGCCCCTTTGTGAAAGAAATACTCTTCGATCATGCGGTCAAGGATGTGAGCAAGTGGGAGAAAGGATAGAAAGACATCATCTGTTGTCATCTGATTACATGAAGGCACGAAGCTTCTATTAAGTCATGCATAAAACAGAAATATTATCGAACCATACTCAGAGCACTGTATTTAAGGGTAGGAGGTGACCTTGTCATCAAACTGATCCATAAAGAGGTCCACCCCTTTTACATACATGGCATGGCTTTCATGGGTCAGCATCACACCTTTGGGCTGTCCGCTTGTTCCACTTGTATACATGATAGTGCATATATCACTTGCTTGTGGAGGGCAAGGTTGACGAGGATTATCTTTTCCCTGAAATCCAGTTCCAAAGCTGATGCTCAGTCAACATATATATGTCAAAACATCAGTTCATTACAAATACAACCATCATAAACATTACTACAAAACCGACTCTGAATAGATTTGTCTAGCTGTTTCAGTAGGTTAAACTGTAAACATCCCACAATTAATGTACCTACCACTTTTAAGAAATCATTCCAGGCGTACATTTTCATCCCAATATTATCTGCTTCTTTGATTTGTTCACTTGTTGCCGAAGTGAATGCCACCAATGCTGTAGCCATGTGTTGGACAATGATGTTTAAAACTAGTCTTCTAAACTACAAATGGACCCTAAAAATTTTGACATTGCTTACCTTTTAGTCTCTTAGCAGACTTGCAATTTGGGGATAGTATCTGCAGATGAAATGCTCTCATGTAATGTCAGAATTTATGATGAAAGATCCTGAAGGTAGCAACATGAATAATTCATTTTAATCACACCTCTTTTATTTTCTTGTCCTGTATGAAGACAACATCAATCTCAGCATGATCAATGATGTAGTCAACAGCTCCTGCACCTGTATGCTATGGAAAGTTATTGATTCTGAATTTCTAATGCATTACATTTGATTTCTTATTAAAAGCATGTGTTCCAATATTTTTTATTATTTGATCTGAAACATTCTATGATGTGGGCCTGCTATTTAATGGTCTCCTACTTACCTAAAGTATCATATAGTGGGACACAGATCAGACTATTGGCATTGCAAGCCTGCAAAATTAATTGTGGATTAGCACAGTTTATTCAGAAAAGATCTGATGGGGAAAGTTAAAATTCATACAAGTCACTGACAGTTTACCTCCATTGCCACTATCCACTGAGGACAGTTTGCTCCGTAGATTCCGACCCGGGAACCCTGGTACAGTATAAGCCAAACAAAGAAGCATCAGTTCGTCTGATCCATTTGAATGTTCTAGGATCTCTAGAAAATACGAAAAGGCCAGTTCACAAGTAATGGAAAAAGGAGTCTATTTTATATAGCTTAAGTTTATGCTCTTACTGGTTGCACTCCCAGGTGCTGCAAAGCAGAGCCAGCTTGCAGCACCTCATCATAGATCTCCTTGTATGATTTCCACAAGTAGGGCCCTGGCTAGAAAATGGAAACAGAGAAGTTTTTACCAGTTATACAGACGAAAACTGTAAATTAAGAAAGACCTGATATAGAATATTTACGATGCTATCATTTATGAGGTTTATTTATGTGTGCATACCACTCCATCTTTAAACGGACGCCATCCAAGCATCCGGTTGTTGGGATACTTGCCTGCTGCTACCCTGCATAAGTGCATATAAACATATCAATTTTTACTAAGGTTTTCTAACCACTATACAGAAAACCTAAAGAACAATAAAAAAAAGAGTAGACATGTGAGCTTGGTCGTTGTTTCAGTTGTGTGTTACCTGAACACATCCCATGATGTTTTCATGTCAGGCTCAAGTTCTGGGAATCCATCCTTGGCCAGCACGCTCCGGAACACCGGTCCTACCGCCGGCTGGCCGTCCTTTCCAGGCTTCCCGTCCTCCACTTTAATCGTGAAGACGTTCTTCGGATTTGCCTCCATCTCTCAGGGTGGCACTGACCAGAACCCTAAACATCCAGAACTCAAGGTTAGCTCCTCTTAGAAGCTTTTACTCTGTGGCTCCCTTCAATTACTCCATTGATTATTAGTATATATAGCCCCAAGCAAGAAGATCAATTTGAGCTAAAGCTATTCATACCATAAAATTCTGTGAGCTGAAAGTTTGTATGTGCCCCCCAAAAAAAAAAGAAGAGAAAAAACCTACTAAGCAAGGAGTTAAATAGTGAGGGGAGAAAGCTTCCATGGTTAGAGCTTACACCTTTTTTTTTCGAATTACACAGTACAAACAGGCATTCACAACGCACGCACAGGCATTCACAACGCACGCACACTCACACCTGAGAACGCACGCACGCTGGCTTACACCTCTTCTAGAACCATTTATGAAATTTTGTGATTATAAAATGATATCCTTGTGTGTGCGTGTGCCCGTGTGTGTTGTCACTCAAACTGAACAAGCAGTGGAAGAACATTGCCGACTTGCAGGTTTGGTTGATCAAACCTTATCGCGTGCAATTCGGAAGCAGGAAAGGTTGAGAGCCTAAGGAGAGAGAGAGAGAGCTTACAGACAAGGGAGCTTGGAGGAGGCAGAGCTCTTGGGGCGAGTTGAGAAGGAGCTCGCTCTGACGCCCTGTCGATGGGAGGAAGAAGAGAGGCCTCTTTCTTACCTATATATGCTGAGAGGGAGGCGCCATGGCGAAGAGAAGTTGTGTGGGGATGGAGGAGAAGTGGCGCCGGCGGGGCCCCCACGCTAACAAACCGAGCGCTGCTGAACCTGAAACTGCTTAACCCCAGGTTTAGAGAGAAACTGCCAAAGATTAAGTTGTGTGTGCTGAGACTACCCGCAGTGGGTATTCTAAAACGATACTCTAAAGCTTTAGATTTATAGTATGAATATAGAGTAAAAACTGTTGCACTGGGTACTCTAAAACGATACTCTATCTTTTCTCTCACTCTATATTTAGAGTGGTATTGTGCTTATTTTATACTCTATAATGGCGGGCCCCACTAACTAAATAAAGAAAAAAATGCTATAACTCACAAACCAAAAATCCAAATTAAATTTCGATTTCACCATTAAATTCGTCTCAATAAATCCTTCAAAACTAGATCACACATGGATATATTTAGATAAAGTGACAAGTGGGTCCCATAGTGGATAGAGTGGATAGAGGATGATATAGAGGATGGATGGGTGCGGGAGAATTAAGTATAGAGGAGAGAATAGTATAGAGGATGAATATAGAGGTCGGGTAGTCTGAGCGCGTGAAGAATCGATGGCCCTGTTCGGCAGGCTGTTTTTTGGCTTATAAGCCGGCTGTGGCTGATTTGCTGTGAGAGAAAAATACTGTTCCATGGCTGATAAGCCGTGCTGATAAGCTCAGCCGAACAGGGGATCTTTCTTACGGAGAGATAGGTACGTGCGTCATCAGACGAGAGATGAAGAGAGAGAGGGAGGGAAAGAGGTAGTTGGCCAATAACTACTGCATCTCCCTTTCCCTTGTCAGTCGTCACATACTGTGCCGTTGTTTGTTCGTTGTTTGGGATTAGGCCGTTAAATTGAATGATACAGTGGCTGGCCATGGTAACTATCAAGTATCAAGAACAACATGATATACTTTCTACAATAATGAAAAAAATAAAAAGAAAGCAAGCATAGTCTGCCCCGGTTTCAGGGGAAACCGAAGGCGGTGAGATCAGAGCACAGAAGCCTACAAAATCTATTTTTTTTAAAAAAGTAGCACTGACAGCATGACATGAGTTTTCAGAAAGAGATAAAAAGTGAAGGGTCATACACAGATTCAGAAGCTTATTTTGTCTGAGTAGATATATAGGTAGTGTTTAGATGGTGTAAAAGTTGGTGTAAAGTTTCTGTAGCACTTTTCGTTGTTATTTGGTAAAATTTATCAAATCATGGACTAACTAGGCTCAAAAGATTCGTCTCGACATTTACAGACAAACTGTGCAATCAGTTATTTTTTATCTACATTTAATACTCCATGCATACGTTCAAAGATTCGATGTGACGGGAAATTTTGTAAAATTTTTGGAATTTTGAATGAAGTAAACACTGCCATAGATAGATCCATGGGATATACTTATCGCCTAGCAACTTTAATAATCCCTTTTCTACAAAGGTTTCCAGGTATGGCCGAGAAAATTCTCAAACCCCAGGTTTTACTGGCAAGGGGATTCTTTCAACCAATTGGTTTGGACGATGGCTGTCCAACCACCTTGCTACTCTCTCATTCGTGGTTTTTACATAGCTCTAAGTGTATAACACTGATTACGTATGTTCAAAATAAATCCCATATGATATGGAAATTTGAAGTGTCAAAACCTTTTTAGAAAATAGTGTATGGTCAAATTTGCTGAAGTAAAAGTTTTGGTGTCAAGTAAACAAGATCAGAAGGAAGCGTAATGGAAACTTCTTCTAGAAAAGTTGAAGTGTCTAAAAACGTTTTGTAGAAAAAATGTATGATCAAAATTGCTAAAGTAAAAGTTTTGTTGTTAACTTAACGAAAACAGAAGGAGTATAAGGTACGGGGAAACTAGTTTTGTATCGTACAGTGAAGGAGAAGATAGAGATGGAGCTGTTTACAAGGGTGATGCTGAGATATGGCTGATACTGGTGATTGGTGTCCTCTCAGCATCGACGTGCCTTTGTGGTCGGAAGGTACCGTTACTACATTGCATAGGCTTTTGTTGGGTATCCTGCTTTCTGTCTAGTTTGCTGTTATCTCTCTTTTCTTATTTATACGTGTGGTACCGTTTGATAATCTTCATCTTTATTTGTCTCCCTATGGTTTATAGTTTTGCATCAATGAAATTTGGGCCTGGTTTAGATTGCAAATTTTTGCAATCTGGACACTGTAGCATGTTTTATTTGTATTTGACAAACTTTGTCCAATCATGGACTAACTAGGCTTAAAAGATTCGTCTCGTGATTTATAACCAAACTGTACAATTAGTTGTTTTTTTACCTACATTTAATGCTGCATGTATGTGTCTAAAAATTAACGTGATGGAGAGAGAGTAAAAAAACTTGGAATTTTGAGGCACTTGAGATAAGTTGATCTGACATTGGCCTGGGATCTGACAGAGATCCTGTCCAACTCGTCGGAGGGAAAAAAAAAGATGACTGAGCGTGTAACGCTGATGCAACTATCGTGCCTTCCTATTTCATGGTGAAAGGTTTTGTCACGACGGCCTAATAAATACTAGTGTCCTAGTAAGACTTAAATTTTTATGTCACTATTAAGGGCATGTTTGGTTAGAATTGTTAAAGGTTAACAAACACTATAACACTTTCGTCTTATTTGACAAAAAGTTTCTAATTTTGGACTAATTAGGCTTAATAAATTCGTCTCGTAAATTACTCCTAATCTGTGCCAACATGCATACAATTAGTCTACATTTAGTACTCCATATATTTACCGTAACATTAATGTGATGTGAGTTAAACTTTAACATTCATGAACCAAACAGGCCTAAGCCTGGATTAACCAGTTGCCAACTTGACTTGTCTTGTCTAGTCATTGACTGAATCGTGTTTTCCTTTCAGTCTGAATTTAAACTTGGGCCCTGTTCAGTTCCAAAAAATTTTGCAGAATTTTTCAAGATTCCCCATCATATCGAATCTTTGGACACATGCATGAAGCATTAAATATAGATAAAAAATAAAACTAATTACACAGTTTAGACGAAATGGACGAGATGAATCTTTTAAGCCTAATTAGACCATGATTGGACACTAATTGCCAAATAACAACGAAAATCGCTACAGTGTTATTTTGCCAATTTTTTTTGGAACTGAACCGGCCCTTGGAAACTGATATATGGCAAATGGCTCCACCGGTCCACCCACCCAACAAGGGCATCTGCCAGAAAAAAAATTCAAGAAATCAACTGAACTGTATTTGAGCAATTAAAAATTGTCTTGTTGTTACCGATTCTTCTTTTTTACTTGTGAGCAATTGAGCTATCGGCCCTGTTCGGCAGGCTGTTTTTTGACTTATAAGCCGGCTGTGGCTGATTTGCTGTGAGAGAAAAATACTGTTCCACGGCTGATAAGCCGTGCTGATAAGCTCAGCCGAACAGGGGGATAATTGTCTTGTTGTGGTTGGCCTTTGAGCATCTATGCTACTCTTACAGCCTGAACTCTGTCTTTGCCCTTGTACTTTCATTGAATGGCAAAGCTCCGGTCTATTCCTTTCAAAAAAAAAGAAATTAATTACCTAGAAAAGAAACAAACTGAAGATAAAGAGGGAAAGACTCTTTCATCCTGCACTTAGGAGAAAAGTCATCAGTGTAAAGCCTTTCAGAAATACTCCTATGTCGAGCATGTGGCTTCAGTACGTACGTATGTACGTAAGGCCAGCTCCCAACAACCGGTGATGTGCGTGATGATGATTCCAATCTAGCAACGAATGATCAACAGTGAATCAGCCGTACTGTAGACTGAGTGAACGATCCTGTTTGTCTTTCCGTTCCATCTTGGCGACTGCATCAAAAGATCCAAACTGCACTACTAGACACTACTAGTAATAGGCCGTGTTGCTCTTTGGAGGCATCCGGCAGGTAGCCATCAATCACCCCTTACGAAATCATTTTAGTTTTTACTGGCTACAAATATACTCCGTCAATATTAAAAAGAATATGAGTCTAGATCTAGAACAAATTAAACTTTCTTATGTTTGACAAGTTTGTAGAAATAATATCTTCACATATGTTTACTATAAAACCATATACTATAATTAATCTAACGATGCTTATTTGACATCATAAGTAATAGAAATTTTTTCGGTAGAGGTTTAGTCAAACATAAAGTTATTTGGCTTCACAAAAAATAAGAATGTTTTTTGATAACTGAGAGAAGCAATTTTAGTTTGTATACTACCGGCTCAGTCCACATCCGTGAGGCATATATATGTTTTTTAAAGTCAAACTTTGAAAGTTTTGATCAGCTAGTCAATGTGTCTATTTAGTGTGAAAGGTTTGTATCAATAAGTTGATATTGTTTGGAAGTTCTCTTTAATGTACTGTTGACTTCGTTTGCAGTACCGGTGGCAAGCAACACCTCTGGCTTACAAATACAAATTAACTGCGGATACAAATTCATCCTAGGACTTTGCGCCGTGCAGTGACCTAACGTACCATCAATTTGTTAATTATAAATAAAACCTTATACTATAGTACTAAAAAACTCCAATCAATTATTTTTAAAGCGGATAGGCATGAACAACCAAATACTACCTCCGTACAAAAAAGAATGCAACTACGTGTTGCGTGCCAGCAAAAGTAGTTCACGTTTAACTAAATTTCTAGCAAATACTATTCACATTTACAGCTCCAAAATAATTTATTATAAAAATACATTTCGTAATTAATCTAATGATATTTATTTGATATCATAAATATTGATACTTTTTATTTATAATTGATTGAACTTAAGATACAAAATCATGACACTGTACTAGAATTGTATTCTTTCTTATACGGAGGGAGTAAATGCTGGCACAACCGTCCAAGTGCCCACCCTGTCCAACATGCATGAACCCTAGGTAGCCCCATTACTAGTGTACTCCTATATGCTAGTGTTTTGTACCATGGTACCGTTTAGATGTTAAAAATTTTGCTAAATTTTTCAGATTTCCCGTCACATCAAATCTTTGACGCATGCATGAAGCATTAAATATAGATAAAAATAAAACTAATTACACAGTTTAGACGAAATGGACGAGACAAATCTTTTAAGCCTAATTAGATCATGATTGGACACTAATTACCAAATAACAACGAAACTGCTACAGTTACATTTCGCCAAAAATTTTGTCAACTAAACAGGCTCCATGCAAGATGCATCAATGGGCACTGTTTCACCAATAACTGGCCATCGATTACGGGCCGGTTTAGATGCAAATTTTTTTTGCAAAATGACACTGTAGCAAATTTCGTTGTTATTTGGCAATTAGTGTACAATCATGATCTAATTAGGCTTACAAGATTCGTCTCATCCATTTCGTCTAAACTGTGTAATTAGTTTTATTTTTTATTTATATTTAATACTTCATGCATGTGTTCAAAGATTCGATGTGACGGGGAATGTTGAAAAATTTTGCAAAATTTCTTGCAACTAAACACAGCCTACATGTTGCTGATGCTGCAAGCCTGCAATCTAGTACAGTATGAATGTTTGCTCATAATATGAGATGATTTCATATAAACATATTATATGGAAGAAGCTAATCACAGCCTCGTTAAAATGAACATCTCCGTTTCTGGATGAGCTGTGTATTATTGGTAGTATTTTTCATGTTAGGGTTGTGTCGGGTAACCTCTGATCTGGTAACAAATCCGTACGTCCATCAATGTAAAGTTTATTTTGGTATAAAAAACGTCTTTAACATATTGTTGAGCTATTAAGTTATCTTGTCACATTGGGTATTTAGGTACTAATTAGAAAGACTAAACATGAGTCTAATTAGGCTTAATAGATTCGTCTCGTAAATTAGTCTCAATCTGTACAATTAGTTTTATAATTAATCTACTTTTAATACTCTATGCATGTGTCCAAATATTCGATGTGATAGGGACTAAAATTTTAGTAGGTGAAACCAAACAACCCCGATGAGTGGTATTTACCACTCCTGTCAAAAACGAAAATGAAACTGAGCAGTTAGCAAGTGGAGTGTCATTATCTTGCAAGAAGGGGAGTAGGAGGAGCTTGCAATCATCAATGAGCTAGCTGAATACTTCATCTGTCCCTTTTTTTTAGTGTCGCTATAGTATTCATAATACGTTTAAGCAAGTTTATAATAAAAATATATCAACGTTTATGATACCAAATAAATTTTATTAACTATTTTGTGTCAGATAACAATACTCTTTTCAATAAACTCTGGCACCGTTTGGTTGCTAAAATTTTTGGCAAAACGCTACTGTAGCGTTTTTGTTGTTATTTGACAAATATTGTTCAATCATGGTCTAATTAGGCTTAAAAGATTTGTCTCGTCCATTTCGTCTAAACTGTGTAATTAGTTTTATTTTTTATCTATATTTAATGCTTCATGCATGTGTCTAAAGATTCGATGTGACAGGGAATCTGAAAAATTTTGCAAAATTTCTGGGATCTAAACAGGCCCTATGTATCAGCTTTCTAGGACAGGTTTTTTTTAGACTCGCCATCCTTGTTACTAGCTTTCTAGGACAGAGATGATGCATATGTATCAGCTTAACATCAGAAGGTAATTTCATTAAACGGCACACCTACCAGTACCAGTACAAGATACAGTGCCGTTGGTGCAGAAGATACGGTGCTCGTACGTATCTGGCAGGATCATTAAACGGCACACCAACCAGTACCAGGACCAGTACCGGCCCCTGAATTCTGTGGGTTCCCCAGTACATTGCTGGAAGGAAAGATAGGTAGCCGGATGGATGGATGTCGATTGCCATGCAGAATTGCAGATGCAGAGTGGTTGGGGGCAGCTGGACGGCCTTTACTCCCGCCTGGCGCCTCTGCATTGCAATTCTCTCTAGCGTGCTTCGGTGATACAAGTCTTGTTTCGTGATAGGGTGTCATGAATAAAACTTTGCGATTTTAGTGTTAAGATCACACGCAATTTGTGTATATGTCAATGTCAACTTGGCCGCCACAGAATGGAGGCCTCATCGAGTTGGTCACCTGTTATTTTGCGCTAATAATACACAAATAATTTTTACAGCATCTTTTTTTTTTCAGGAGTGATTCATTTAAAAATCGTTTCTAACTAGTCTCAATTAGACTAAACGGTCGTTTAAACAAACAGTATACTGTTGGTGATTCATATCCTTACACTATACTGTTTGTTTAAAGGACAAAGCAGGTTGGAACTGTTGGTGATTCTTTTTTTTTTAAAAGGCGACTGTTGGTGATTCATATCCTCACAGCAGACAAATATACCTTTCTGTCTGCTAGACATACATATCAAACGAAAGTTCACCAAATATACCTTTCTGTCTGCTAGACATACATATCCAACAATAATATCTGCAAACCCAAACTTAATGTATTAAATGGCATGGAGTGTCCCAGTCCCCACCACCGGACAGCACTGCACGAGCAAGCTGAAAGTACTGTTCGCTGGGCCGAAAATAAACGGCTGAAAGCTCAAGCGAACAGGCTGGAAAAACGGTTTATCCTGATTCGCTACGAGAGAAAAATATTATTATTTCGCTGAAACGGTATGGTCGATAAATTCAAGCGAACATGGCCCTCTTTCTTCAAGTTTTTTTTTTAAGATATCACCGGGGGACTAAAAGTTCCTACTTGATAATTTTCCACTGATGCCGATAAAGTTAGGAATGGAGAGCGCTGAGCACCTAATGCATGGACGAGCTTTGAAGGTCAGAGAAGTACATGATAAATGGGAAAGAGATTGACAAGAGAAACGTACTTGTTGTATACAGTAGTAATATGCATGCATAGTAAGGTTTTTTTTTGACAAATAGCACTTTTATTATTAGCATCAAGCAGCTGCAATAAGGGAGTAAGGATCCCATGTTACAAACTGCAGTGCCTCACGCAAAGGGCAGCTGTCTACATGGTTTACATTGGTACAAGAGAAGCTTCCTAGATTACACTGAAGTTCTGAATGTCTAAAAGCTTGAGTGGCTAACAAATGAGCTGTAGTATTGAAACTCCTATGAACCTTGAGAACTTTGCAATTTGAGTTGGCCACTGCATTAAGAAATCTTTGGGTGAATGGCTTGACGTCCCAATGGGATATCACAGAGTGTGAGTCACCATGTCTAAATGTCTGTTTGGATCGATTAGATAGGACTAACAACTAGTCCTATTAGCTTCTATCTATGGATTAATGGACCAGTGCTTAGTCCATGACTAGTGGACTAACAATTAGTCTATCTATTTGGATACTTAGAGAGTAAAGAATTAGTTAACTAGTTTTTTTAGAAAGACACTCAAAAGAGTATCGCATATCTTATATATATATATATATATATATATATATATATATATATATATATATATATATATATGAAGGAAAACAATAGCTCGTACAAAAAGACAACTTGACACAAAATGACCTCTAAAAAATTAGAGTATATCGAAGATCAAACCAGTCATCTTGTTCCTTTGATCATCCATTCCCTATCAAAGATTAAAAAACACACTGAAAAGACAGCAAAGGAAAAAGACATTTGCAAACACCCTCGCCATATAAGGCTTTATTTGAAGACCGTAAAATCCACACGTCGTTGATAACGAGATTTAGAACCCACTAAAAGAATATCGGATAGAGGAACGTCATGGGCTGTAGTTCACGGACTTTGCAGGGCACTCTGGAGAGTCAAGGGTCAAGGGAATTGCACCAGCTGGGATCAGACAACTACTCTGAGGTGATTGATATCTTCATTCACAAGGGGCATGTCTTTCTGTCTGCGACACATAATTACCCTGTTCGCTTATGTTGAAATTTAGCTTATGTTGATGTTTACGTTGATTTATTCTGAGAGAAAACACTATTTGTTGGCTGAAAAGTAGTTCAAGCGAACAGGATGATTATCAAAGAAGATAGCCTGATGGACCATTTATCCACCTAATCTAACAATATTTGCAAACCCAAACTTAATACATTAAATGACATGCCCTACCGCCCTGGACCTCAAATATAAATGCAATATATTTTTTTTTCCAAGTAATTAAATCGACCCGAGAAATTCCAAGGTACATTATTTCAATTCTTTTACCAAGTGTAGGCACCTCTTATCCCTTTCTTGTTTCCTAGATTTTATTGTTATTCTAGATTATTACCATAAGAAACGGACAAATTAAATTAAAGTTGTCACTTTTGATGGTGTGTTTGTTTTAATTTTTGCATAGCCCAAGTTTCTCGTCATCAAATTTAGTGGCGATGAATTTGACCTACTTTGGCCGCCAACATGAACTAAGAGCGTCCACAATGGCAATTTTCAAATATCTAGCTAGATGGGGCTTAGAAATAATAAAAAAGAACACTATAGTAGAGAGTTATGTAAGCTGTGAGAAAGTTGTTTCTAAGAGATCGTGCTAGACTAGCTATTTGGGAGTCGCTAGCTATTTAATCTCTCTCCTTGATAGCCAATAGAATTCTTCCTATACTAGCTGTTTGGGAACCATATGGAGACACCCTAAGATGGTGAAAAAACCAAATTTTAGCTGCCAACCAGTACAAAATATGGCCAAAATTGGTTAAGGTAACCAAAATTTGTCTAGGCGGCAAACAAACACACCCTCGGTCCTTGGACTATAGCTTTGTGACCTTGACATGTTAAACCATGTGTCACCCATTCATAATCTCAATTAACCGGATGAAGATGTCACTCGCTCGATCGATCCTTCAATGTCTGGTGATCCGCACATGCTGAATTCACCTACTACGACGACATTTCTATGATTAGAGATGTCTCGTAAATTAATCTCAATCTGTATAATTAGTTTCTTAATTAGCCTATATTTAACACTCCATGTATGTGTCCAAACATTCGATGTGATAGGTGTTAAAAAAAACAAGGAAACCAAACACCCCCTAGACATTGTATACAATGATTACTGACTAACGAGAGCATGTGTGTGTGTGAGGCTGTGAGCTGCGCTGGCGTCACAGACTCACAGGACATGGGCAGGAGAATGTTGACGATCAACCAGACTCACAGGACATGGGCAGGAGAATGTTGACGATCAACTAGCTGCATGGAACGTACAGGTCTCACCCATGGAAGCAAGCATGTTTGATGATCTGTATTCTGTAATAGCAAAATAGTTATTTTGGTCCTCAACTACCATAAGAGGCTCACTTTCATCCTTCAACTTTTAATCAACCCTCAAATTTTACTTTTCAGATTTAATTTTTATCATCATGGAACTATTAAATAAAGTGATTTTTTTCGTCCTCAAACCTTGTATTTTTGTGCTCAAATTCGTCTACGAACTATGAAAGTTCATTCAGGAACTAGCTAGAATAAAGTAAAGTGCACTTGATGTATAGTTCATGGATGGAATTTGAGTCAAAAGGACTAAAACGGTTACTTGTTGAAAATGGCATGATATATACAATGCAATGGTATATATGTATTGGTTAAGGTAAAAATTGGTCCTTCTCGGTCCTTGGACCATATCTTCCTTTGTGACCTTGACATGTTCAAGTTAAACCATGTGTCACCCATTCATAATCAATTAACCGGTGAAGATGTCACTCGATGTCGATGGATCGATCCTTCAATGTTTGGTGATCCGCACATGCTAAATTCACCTACTACATTCTATGATAAGAGCTGTTGTGCACAAGAGAGACTAATGTACAGTATTTTGGACCCAATTTAGACAGAGCGGTACGTTTGTATACAGTGATTACTGACGAGAGCATGTATGTGTGTGCTGTGCTGGCATCACAGACTTCAAAGGACATGGGCATGCAGGAGAATGTTGATGAAAGATGTACAAGTGGCATCCATGCAAGCAACCATGTCTAATGATCTGTAATGGCAAAATAGCTATTTTGGTTCGAGGCTCAATTTCATCTTTCAATTTTTTGACCGTGGCGAACAGCATTGATGAGATATCATCGCCAGTCCCAAAATAAGTTGAGTGACCATGCATCTCGATCAGGAAGGGAATTTTTTTTTTGACCGAATCAGCAGGGGAATCCCCTACCTATTTTTCTTTTCTTTTCAATTAAATGAAAGAATATAATGTACAAGGCACAAAAAGAGAAAAGAAACATTACAAGGCCTCTAGGCCCAAAGCAAAAAGAGAGATTGCACTATATATAATTGTCTCTCCACTGATTAAGAAGAGCTTGTCTTGCTGGCTTAGCCTTGTGGCACATAAGACCAAGTTCATTCTTGAACTGCCTCTTCCAAGCACTGAGGTCGATCTGTCCATTGTCTTCTGGTCGTCCAAATAATCTAACATGCAGTGATAAAGATTTCTCTGAAGATGATGCTGCCACTACTACAGGAAACTTAACCGAAGCGGGCGGAATGGCTTAACCGAGACGGTTTTTGCAACCACCTCGCACAAAAGGTCACGGTTAATCGTGCCTTAACCGAGGCGTTTGCCTACCCGCCTCGGTTAATAAAATAAAAAACAAAAAAAAGGAAAATCCATGGACGGGCCCACCGAGCCCATCCATGGGCCGCTGCTGTGTCGCTCGCCGGATCCGCCACTAGGAGGAGCACTGCTGCTGGATCCGGCCGCTTCACCACCGGATCCGCCACCAGGAGGAGCGTCGCCGTCGTATCCAGCTGCTCCACCGCCGGTTCCACCACAAGGAGGAGCACCACTGCCGGATTCGGCAGCTCCACAGCCGGATCCGCCACCAAGAGGAGATCCGTCGCTGGATCCGGCCGCTCCACAGCTAGATCTGCCACCAGGAGGAGCGCCGCCGCCGGATCCGGCCGCTCCACCACCGGATCTGCCACCGGGAGGAGCGCCGTCGCTAGCCCGCTACGCCGCTACGTGGGGGAAGAGGGGCGGTGCCAGGCTGTGCGACGAGGGAGGAGGGGAGGCGCGCGCGCCGGCCTGCTGCACTGCTGCGTGGGTGAGAAGGGTGCCGCCATACCGTGCGACGAGGGAGGGAGGGAGAGAGGGAGGATGAAAGGTCTAGATGGCTAGAGGGGGGGTGAATAGCCTTTTAAAACTTTCTACAAAGACAAGCTAAACAAGTTTATCAATATAACAAATAGCGAGATGCGAGTTTTGCTTAGCCTACGGGGTGTTTGCAAGCCACCTATCCAATTCACAATTCTAGTATATTGTCACTCAACCGCACAAGTCAAACCGAGAGGGAAACTACAACTACAACTAGCAAGCTACACAAAAAGCTACTCTAGCAAAGCAAACTAGCTAGCAAAGATAACTAAGAAAGTAATGCAAGTGAGGGTTAGGAGGGTATCACCGAGGGGCGAAGTATTGAGCCAACCAATATGATCAACAATGAATACCAAGAAGACCGAACACCGGGATCAATCAATCACAATATGAAAGTGATGACACGAAGATTTATCCCGAGGTTCACGTGCTTGCCGGCACGCTAGTCCCCGTTGTGTCCCTCTTCACCACGTGGTTCGGTGGCTAATCGGTCTCACACCGAGCCTCTCAAAAGGCGCCACAAGAACCTACCAAATGGCAAAAGGTTGCAAATGACACGAGCAATCCACTAATGTTGCCTTTGGCGCTCCGCCGAGGTAGGCACAAACCCCTCACAATCACCGGAGGTGGCCAAGAACAATCACCAACTCTTGCCAACGCCTCCAAGCTGCTCCAAGCCGTCTAGGTGGCGGCAACCACCAAGAGAAACAAGAATCCCGCAGCAAATCAACCACCAAGTGCCAACTAGATGCAAACTCACAAAGCAAATGCACTTGGATCACTCAAACTCACTTCGAATATGCAAAGAAGCAAGAGAGATGAGTGGGAGGGGAGTTGCTTAGCTCAAAGTGCTCACAAGTATGTCAAAATGTCAAGAGAGAGAGCCTTGAGCCGGCCAACGAGTATTTATAGACGTACCCCTTCGAATATAGCCGTTAGGAACGAGTTACAGCTGAACACGTGCTGCACCGGACGCGCTGGTCCAACTGACCGGACGCGCCGGTGCCGCAACGGCTAATTTTCAAACAACCGACCGGACGCGCTGGTCACCACCGGACGCGCCGGTCCCGTGACTCACCGGACGCGCCGGTGAACTCTGAGTTGCGCAAAACAAACCAACGACCGGACGCGCTGGTGAACCGACCGGACGCCACAGTGCCCGCGTCCGGTGGGAGTCCAGTAAGCTCCCTGGACGACCGGACGCGTCCGGTGGCCTGTGACCGGACGCGCCTCGCGTCCGAAGAAACAACCGAAAAACCGCGCATTCACTGGACACTGACCGGACGCGCCGGTCGCACAGTGACCGCGTCCGGTGCAGCGTCCGGTGTAGCGTCCGGTGCTGCGTCCGGTGCCACTGTGACCTCCGTTTGCTTCCGTTCGATTTCGTTTGATTTTCGACTTCCGGCGTAGTGGAAAATAGGCATTTCATTACTCCGAAATCGCCTGAATCCCGCGCTCGCACGCTGAAAGGTCTAGATGGCTAGAGGGGGGGTGAATAGCCTTTTTAAAAAACTTTCTACAAAGACAAGCTAAACAAGTTTATCAATATAACAAATAGCAAGATGCGAGTTTTGCTTAGCCTACGGGGTGTTTGCAAGCCACCTATCCAATTCACAATTCTAGTATATTGGCACTCAACCGCACAAGTTAAACGGAGAAGGTAACTACAACTACAACTAGCAAGCTACACAAAAAGAGCTACTCTACCAAAGCAAACTAGCTAGCAAAGATAACTAAGAAAGTAATACAAGTGAGAGTTAGGAGGGTATCACCGAGGGGCGAAGTATTGAGCCAACCAATAAGATTAACAATGAATACCAAGACAACCGAACACCGGGATCAATCAATCACAATATGAAAGTGATGACACGAAGATTTATCCCGAGGTTCACGTGCTTGCCGGCACGCTAGTCCCCGTTGTGTCCCTTTTCACCACGTGGTTCGGTGGCTAATCGGTCTCACACCGAGCCTCTCAAAAGGCGCCACAAGAACCTACCAAATGGCAAAAAGGTTGCAAATGACACGAGCAATCCACTAATGTTGCCTTTGGCGCTCCGCCGAGGTAGGCACAAACCCCTCACAATCACCGGAGGTGGCCAAGAACAATCACCAACTCTTGCCAACGCCTCCAAGCTGCTCCAAGCCGTCTAGGTGGCGGCAACCACCAAGAGAAACAAGAATCCCGCAGCAAATCAACCACCAAGTGCCAACTAGATGCTATCTCACAATGCAAATGCACTTGGATCACTCAATCTCACTTCGAATATGCAAACAAGCAAGAGAGATGAGTGGGAGGGGAGTTGCTTGGCTCAAAGTGCTCACGAGTATGTCAAATGTGCAAGGGGGGAAGCCTTGAGCCGGCCAACGAGTATTTATAGACGTACCCCTTCGAATATAGCCGTTAGGAACGAGTTACAGCTGAACACGTGCTGCACCGGACGCGCTGGTCCAACTGACCGGACGCGCCGGTGCCGCAACGGCTAATTTTCAAACAACCGACCGGACGCGCCGGTCGTAACGACCGGACGCGCTGGTCACCACCGGACGCGCCGGTCCCGTGACTCACTGGACGCGCCGGTCAACACCGAGTCGCGCAAAACGAACCAACCACCGGACGCGCTGGTGAACCGACCGGTCGCCACAGTGACCGCGTCCGGTGGGAGTCCAGTAAGCTCCCTGGACGACCGGACGCGTCCGGTGGCCTGTGACCGGACGCGCCACGCGTCCGAAGAAACAACCGAAAAACCGCGCATTCACTGGACACTGACCGGACGCGCCGGTCGCACAGTGACCGCGTCCGGTGCAGCGTCCGGTGTAGCGTCCGGTGCTGCGTCCGGTGCCACTGTGACCTCCGTTTGCTTCCGTTCGATTTCGTTTGATTTTCGACTTCCGGCGTAGTGGAAAATAGGCATTTCATTACTCCGAAATCGCCTGAATCCCGCGCTCGCACGCTCGGCGGGAGGGAGAGAGAACCCCAAACCCTCTCTACCGCTTAAACTCCAACGCCGTCGCAAACGTGCTAACACCACCAAGTGATCATGTCAATGTGCATGTGTGTTAGCATTTTCACAATCATTTTTCGAGGCGTTATTAGTTCTATCCAAATGCATATGATCATGAAATGCACACCTAGAGGCACTTAGGAGTTCATTAGCCGCGTCATTCCCCTCTTTATAGTACGGCTATCTATCCTATAATGTAACCACACCCACTAGGTGTCTTGGTTACTAAAACACAACCCTTAAGCATATACCTTTGCCTTGATCTCGTAGGATTGCATCCAAATCCAAGTGTGGCCATCATGATCACCATGTCCATCTTGCCACCAACCTTGGAATGTACTAATCCTCATATGCTACATACAACTTAGGCATAGGATTAGTACTTAGGCATTGTCACTAATTACCAACACCAAACATAGGACTTTCAATCTCCCCCTTGTTGGTAATTGGTGACAACCCTTTCACAAAGATATTATGATAAAATTTTGATTGAACCCATGTCACATTGTCCAAGTATATTACCATGTGTAAGAATTATGGACAAGTGATCATGAATTCAAATTGATAGCAATGGCTCCCCCTACATGTATGCTATATGTTTGGATTTTGGAAGCATACATGTTAGATAGGAAAGATTAGGAGCATTGACTACCAATAGGTGCTAAGTGTTTTAGATTATAGACCTTTGAAGCGTGATACCATCGGAGTAGCGATAAACACCATCTTAGCACCTTGTGTAGTTAGATAGCACTTGAAAAGCACAAACAAAACTAGAAACCTCGTGAGATCAACGTTAAAAGCAAGGTTCTAGTACCACTTGAAAAACATGAAGCAAGAACAATCTAACTACTTCCTATTCATGCTAGTACTTCAATACACCATTCAATTGTATACTAGCAAGTCACCACACAAGCAAAGTATTGGAGAAAAAGAAATGCATAACTATGCATCATACATATGAAGTGCACAAAGAAATGCAACATTCATGTTTAAGAGCTTGCTCCCCCTACTTGTGTGCTCAAAAAAAAAATTTAGTTGATCCCCTTCTTTTATCATTTTCTCCCCTTTTGTGCTTCTCCCCCTTTGAGTTCTATCTTTGTGAACAACATTTTCTCCCCCTTTGGCACCAATGACCACAAGGGACCAATTTTAGATAGATTATCATGTTGAAATATGGGGTGAGGATCAAGTGTGTGGATCAACCTAGATTGCTTGCATAAATAAAATGCTTCGGTTTGATCCAAGGGCAAGCTTCTTCACACCTCACTAGAAGGGTTATCATGCACCATGTTGAAGCAAATATTTAGACAAGTGATCTAGATTAAACACTTAGGATCACAAGCTCGCAAACAAGTTATATGCTACCACTAGATCATACATGTCATGGAAACAATAGTGGCACCATATAAACTTCAAAGTCATTTGATTTTCATGAATGAGCCTAGAACATATGAAATCATGACTAGATGCACTAAACATGTCCTTAGTATAGAATGTATGACATGTCGACCAATTTTACCTTGGGGCTCGAAGGAGAGGCATGTCATATATGGGGTGCATCAACTCATATTGGAGAAGTCAAGTATGTTCAACTCATTCTTTAGCTTGTGAAATCTCTTCTCATCAAGTGGCTTGGTGAATAGATCGGCTAGTTGATCTTCGGTGCCCACACTCTCAATAGCAATGTCACCCTTTTGTTGATGATCTCTAATGAAATGATGACGAACATCAATATGCTTTGTTCTTTGATGTTGAACCGGATTGTTGGTTAGCTTCACGGCACTTTCATTGTCACATAGCAATGGCACATTCTTGAAATTGATTCCAAAATCCTTCAATGTTGCCTTCATCCATAAGATTTGTGCACAACAACTACCCGCGGCGATGTATTCGGCTTCGGCGGTAGATAGTGCAATACTATTTTGCTTCTTGGATGACCATGAGACAAGTGATCTTCCCAACAATTGACAAGTCCCGGAAGTGCTCTTTCTCTCCACTTTGTTACCGGCATAGTCGGAGTCCGAATATCCAACTAGCTCAAAGCTTGCACCTTTGGGATACCATAATCCAACATCTTGTGTATGCTTCAAATACCTCAATATTCTCTTTGTTGCCTTCAAATGACTTTCTCTTGGTGAGGCTTGAAATCTTGCACACATGCATACACTAAACATTACATCGGGCCTTGATGCCGTCACATAGAGTAGGCTACCAATCATTGATCTATATAGCTTTTGATCCACCATGTTGCCACTCTTGTCACTATCCAAACTTCCACTAGTGCCCATTGGGGTTGTAATGCCCTTTGCATCTTCCATGCCAAACTTCTTAAGCATATCTTTGATGTACTTGGTTTGGCTCACAAATGTTCCTTCCTTCATTTGTTTGATTTGAAGTCCAAGAAAGAAACTAAGTTCACCGATCATTGACATTTCAAATTCTTTTGCCATCATTTTCCCAAACTCATCACAATAATCTTGATTGGTTGAACCGAAGATGATATCATCAACATATATTTGCAATACAAACAAGTCTTTCCCAATCTTCTTGGTGAATAGTGTTGTATCAACTTTGCCCATGACAAATCCTTTGGATAGCAAGAAGTCCCTCAATCTTTCATACCATGCTCTAGGTGCTTGCTTCAATCCATACAAAGCTTTCCTTAACTTGTATACATGGTTGGGTTTCTTGTCATCCTCAAAACCGGGAGGTTGCTCCACATACACCTCCTCTTGAATGTACCCATTAAGAAATGCACTCTTCACATCCATTTGATATAGCTTGATATTGTGAGCACAAGCATAGGCAAGTAAGATCCTAATTGCTTCCAATCTTGCAACCGGGGCATAAGTTTCACCAAAGTCAAGACCCTCTATTTGTGTGTAACCTTGAGCTACTAGTCTTGCTTTGTTCCTTACTACTATCCCATCTTGATCTTGCTTGTTGCGAAAGACCCATCTTGTTCCAATGACATTATGATTCTTAGGCCTCTCAACTAGTTCCCATACTTCATTTCTCTTGAAGTTGTTGAGCTCTTCATGCATTGCATTTACCCAATCCGGATCTCTCAATGCTTTATCAATGTCCTTGGGTTCTTCCATTGACACAAAAGAAGAGTGAGCACAAAATGACGCTAATCTTGATCTAGTTTGAACTCCCCTTTGTATGTCACCAATGATGGAATCTAATGGATGGTCTCTAGCAATGTTAGTTGGTTGAAGCACTTGGACTTGATTGCTTGGATGTTGATGTTGATCATGAGTTGGAGATGATGAACTAGCCACTTGTTGATCTTGTTGCACTTGAGATGATGTACTAGCTTGATTTTGCATTAGAGACCCACTAGCTTGTGTAATTGGACTTTGGAGCACTTGATCTTTGTTGTCATCCACATCAATCACTTGCTTTGGCCTAATATCACCAATATCCATTTCTTTCATAGCATTGGTCAATTGAATTCCTCTCACATCATCCAAGTTATTTTCTTCATCTTGAGAGCCATTTGTTTCATCAAACTCAACATCATGAACTTCCTCAAGTAAACCACTAGCCAAATTCCAAACTCTATAAGCTTTGCTAGTAGTGGAGTAACCCAGTAAGAATCCTTCATCACATTTCTTCTCAAATTTGCTCAATCTAGTGCCCTTCTTCAAGATGTAGCATTTGCAACCAAATACCCGAAAGTATGCAATGTTGGGCTTTCTTCCATTTAAGATCTCATATGGTGTCTTCTCTAGGAACTTGTGGCAATAGAGGCGGTTGCTATAGAAGCAAGCCGTGTTGATTGCTTCGGCCCAAAATGAATGACTCACATTATACTCATTCAACATTGATCTTGCCATATCAATCAAGGTTCTATTCTTTCTCTCAACTAAGCCATTAGATTGAGGTGTATACTTGGCTGAGAATTGATGTTTGATTCCAAGTTCCTCACATAGCTCATCAACTCTTGTGTTTCTAAACTCACTTCCATTATCACTTCTCACTTTCTTGATTGTGGTCTCAAACTCATTTTGCACTCTCTTGATGAACTTCTTGAATATGTCAAATACATCACTCTTGTCCACAAGAAAGAATACCCATGTATATCTAGTGAAATCATCCACAATCACAAAACCATACTTGTTACCACCAATGCTTGTGTATGTAGTTGGCCCAAATAGATCCATGTGCAACAACTCAAATGCCTTGGAAGTACTCATAATGCTCTTCAAAGGATGAGTGTTGCCTACTTGCTTTCCGGCTTGACATGCACTACATAGCTTATCTTTCTCAAATGTGACATCCTTCAAGCCTCTAACTAAGTCATGCTTCACTAACTTGTTCAATTGCTTCATGCCAACATGACCAAGTCTTCTATGCCATAACCAACCCATACTTGATTTGGTGAGCAAGCATGTTGAGAGTTGAGTGTCACTAGCATTGAAATCAACCAAGTATAGATTCTCATATCTAAAGCCTTTGAAGATCAAATTAGAGCCATCAACACTAATTATCTCCACATCATCAACACTAAATATGCACTTGAAACCGAGATCACACAATTGAGCAACCGAGAGAAGATTGAAGTTCAACTTTTCAACTAAGAGCACATTGGAAATGCTATGATCATTTGAGATTGCAATCCTTCCAAGAGCCTTCACATCACCCTTGCTATTGTCACCAAATGTGATACTATCAATGCCACTATTATTTGATTTGAGAGAGTTGAACATTCTTGAATCACCGGTCATATGTTGAGAGCACCCACTATCAAGCACCCAATGCCTTCCTCCGGCCTTGTAATTTACCTACAAAGTAAATTAATGTTTCTTAGGTACCCATACTTGTTTGGGTCCTTGGAGGTTAGTAACTAAGCTTTTTGGTACCCAAATGGCCTTCTTCTTTGGACCCACAATTGGTGTACCAACAAATCTAGCATGCACACCTTTCTCACCCTTGGTAAGCACATAACAAGAATCAAAAGGAATGTAATCCATTTTAGCATGAAACTTGTTATTGTTCTTGTTCATTTTATTACAATTAATCTCTAGATGCCCAACTTGCTTGCATCTATTGCAATAACGACCATTGCTCTTCACAAAGCGAGACTTTGGAGTAGCAAAGGCCGCCTTGCCCTTCTTGGGAGTATAGCCCAAACCCTCTTTGTTAAGAGAGAACCTTTGGCTACCCAAGCATTTTAGCAAGCGGGCATCCCCACCATAGGCATTGCCTAATGCGCGGGTGAGATCATCCACCTCTCTCTTGAGAGTCTCATTCTCAACCACAAGTGATGAATCACTAGTAGTAGAGGTAGAGTTGGTTGTGGTGGATGATGATGAGCTACATGAAGCATTAGTAGGACCAACAAATAAAGAATCATCAATAATATCACATGTTAGTCCAATATCACAAGTGACAATCACTTGCTCCTCCTTAGCTTCCTTCATGAGCTTCTCCAACTTGAGGTCCTTCTCCTTGATGAGCTCAAGTAGAGAGGAGTGGGCTTCCTTAAGCCTAGTGTGAGCAACTTCAAGGTCCTCGTGGTCTTCCTTTAGACACTCACGAGAGGCCTCTAGCTCATCAAAGGATTTTCTAAGAGCTTTGAGCTCTTGTTCAATTCCTTTGCACTCCTTACTCTTTTTGAGAGCAACAAGCTCCTCCATCAAGGCATCATTTTCATTGCTCTTGGCAATGAGCTCTTGTTCCAAGATTTTGTATTTCTTGGTTGTCCTTTTGTAGCCCTTGCTCATTTGATCTATTATGCCCAATAGATCATCCTTGGAGTAGTCCTCGTCCTCCTCATCATCACTCCTACAACCATCACTAGCACAAGAATCATCATCACTATCATCATATTTTACCTTGGTAGGCTTGGCCATAAGGCATGTCGATGTAGTGTCGAAGATGGATGGCTTGTTGGAGAGGGCGATGCTTGCAATGGCTCGCCGAGTGGTCCTCTCATCATCACTAGAGCTTTCATCATCATCACTATCGGAGTTGTCACTATCCCAAGTGACCACATAACCACCACCCTTCTTCTTCTTGTTGATAGTGAAGCTCTTCTTCTCTTTCTTCTCCTTCTTGTCCTTCTTGTTCTTCTTCAACTTCAACTCCCCATCATGATATCTTTTATCTTCATAGGGGCACTTTGCCACTATATGATCGGGGCTATTGCAATTGTAGCAAAGCACCTCCTTTGCCTTCATGAAGTCCCTTCTCTTCCTTGCACCATATCCTTTCTTCCTCATGAACCTCCCCATCTTGTGCACTAGGAGGGCCATGGTCTCATCATCGAATGGATCATCATCATCACTCTCCACCTTGCTCTTGCCCTTAGAAGATGAAGCTTTGAATGCAATGGGCTTCTCTTGCTTGACCTTGGTCTCCTTCTTCTCTTCTACCTCATCTTCATCATCATTGTATTGGGCATCGGTCATTATATCTCCAAGCACATCGGTTGGTTTGACCTTGTCCAATCCTTCTCTAAAGATCATTCTTCTTAAGGTGGCAAACTTCTTGGGTAAGCACATCAAGAACTTGTGTGAGAAGTCCTTGTCCTCAACCTTCTCTCCAAGCCCCTTGAGATCATTGACAATGACTTGGAGCCTATAGAACATCTCCGGGATGGATTCATCATCCTTCATCTTGAAAGTGGAGAACTTGTCCTTGAGCATATATAGCTTGGCACTTTTTACCGTTGAAGTGCCTTCATATGTTTCTTCAAGCCTTATCCAAAGCTCATTTGCCTTTTCAAGATCTTTGATTTGCTCAAATACTTTGTCATCAATGGCACGGTAGATTGTGTCAAGTGCCGCCGTGTTGCATTGTTTGTTGATGCGGTCATTTGGAGTGAGATTTTCTTCATCAAGAATAATGTATCCTTCATTGGTCACATCCCAAACCTTCTCATGTATATTGCCTAGATATTGCTTCATCTTCCTTTTCCAATGATCAAAGGAAGAGACACCATCAAAGAATGGAGGCTTGCCATTAACATGGTTGAACATAACTTGAGCCATCTTGCACCGAGGTTGTTAAGCCTTGCAAACGGTGACCACGGCTCCGATACCACTTGAAAGGTCTAGATGGCTAGAGGGGGGGTGAATAGCCTTTTAAAACTTTCTACAAAGACAAGCTAAACAAGTTTATCAATATAACAAATAGCGAGATGCGAGTTTTGCTTAGCCTACGGGGTGTTTGCAAGCCACCTATCCAATTCACAATTCTAGTATATTGTCACTCAACCGCACAAGTCAAACCGAGAGGGAAACTACAACTACAACTAGCAAGCTACACAAAAAGCTACTCTAGCAAAGCAAACTAGCTAGCAAAGATAACTAAGAAAGTAATGCAAGTGAGGGTTAGGAGGGTATCACCGAGGGGCGAAGTATTGAGCCAACCAATATGATCAACAATGAATACCAAGAAGACCGAACACCGGGATCAATCAATCACAATATGAAAGTGATGACACGAAGATTTATCCCGAGGTTCACGTGCTTGCCGGCACGCTAGTCCCCGTTGTGTCCCTCTTCACCACGTGGTTCGGTGGCTAATCGGTCTCACACCGAGCCTCTCAAAAGGCGCCACAAGAACCTACCAAATGGCAAAAGGTTGCAAATGACACGAGCAATCCACTAATGTTGCCTTTGGCGCTCCGCCGAGGTAGGCACAAACCCCTCACAATCACCGGAGGTGGCCAAGAACAATCACCAACTCTTGCCAACGCCTCCAAGCTGCTCCAAGCCGTCTAGGTGGCGGCAACCACCAAGAGAAACAAGAATCCCGCAGCAAATCAACCACCAAGTGCCAACTAGATGCAAACTCACAAAGCAAATGCACTTGGATCACTCAAACTCACTTCGAATATGCAAAGAAGCAAGAGAGATGAGTGGGAGGGGAGTTGCTTAGCTCAAAGTGCTCACAAGTATGTCAAAATGTCAAGAGAGAGAGCCTTGAGCCGGCCAACGAGTATTTATAGACGTACCCCTTCGAATATAGCCGTTAGGAACGAGTTACAGCTGAACACGTGCTGCACCGGACGCGCTGGTCCAACTGACCGGACGCGCCGGTGCCGCAACGGCTAATTTTCAAACAACCGACCGGACGCGCTGGTCACCACCGGACGCGCCGGTCCCGTGACTCACCGGACGCGCCGGTGAACTCTGAGTTGCGCAAAACAAACCAACGACCGGACGCGCTGGTGAACCGACCGGACGCCACAGTGCCCGCGTCCGGTGGGAGTCCAGTAAGCTCCCTGGACGACCGGACGCGTCCGGTGGCCTGTGACCGGACGCGCCTCGCGTCCGAAGAAACAACCGAAAAACCGCGCATTCACTGGACACTGACCGGACGCGCCGGTCGCACAGTGACCGCGTCCGGTGCAGCGTCCGGTGTAGCGTCCGGTGCTGCGTCCGGTGCCACTGTGACCTCCGTTTGCTTCCGTTCGATTTCGTTTGATTTTCGACTTCCGGCGTAGTGGAAAATAGGCATTTCATTACTCCGAAATCGCCTGAATCCCGCGCTCGCACGCTGAAAGGTCTAGATGGCTAGAGGGGGGGTGAATAGCCTTTTTAAAAAACTTTCTACAAAGACAAGCTAAACAAGTTTATCAATATAACAAATAGCAAGATGCGAGTTTTGCTTAGCCTACGGGGTGTTTGCAAGCCACCTATCCAATTCACAATTCTAGTATATTGGCACTCAACCGCACAAGTTAAACGGAGAAGGTAACTACAACTACAACTAGCAAGCTACACAAAAAGAGCTACTCTACCAAAGCAAACTAGCTAGCAAAGATAACTAAGAAAGTAATACAAGTGAGAGTTAGGAGGGTATCACCGAGGGGCGAAGTATTGAGCCAACCAATAAGATTAACAATGAATACCAAGACAACCGAACACCGGGATCAATCAATCACAATATGAAAGTGATGACACGAAGATTTATCCCGAGGTTCACGTGCTTGCCGGCACGCTAGTCCCCGTTGTGTCCCTTTTCACCACGTGGTTCGGTGGCTAATCGGTCTCACACCGAGCCTCTCAAAAGGCGCCACAAGAACCTACCAAATGGCAAAAAGGTTGCAAATGACACGAGCAATCCACTAATGTTGCCTTTGGCGCTCCGCCGAGGTAGGCACAAACCCCTCACAATCACCGGAGGTGGCCAAGAACAATCACCAACTCTTGCCAACGCCTCCAAGCTGCTCCAAGCCGTCTAGGTGGCGGCAACCACCAAGAGAAACAAGAATCCCGCAGCAAATCAACCACCAAGTGCCAACTAGATGCTATCTCACAATGCAAATGCACTTGGATCACTCAATCTCACTTCGAATATGCAAACAAGCAAGAGAGATGAGTGGGAGGGGAGTTGCTTGGCTCAAAGTGCTCACGAGTATGTCAAATGTGCAAGGGGGGAAGCCTTGAGCCGGCCAACGAGTATTTATAGACGTACCCCTTCGAATATAGCCGTTAGGAACGAGTTACAGCTGAACACGTGCTGCACCGGACGCGCTGGTCCAACTGACCGGACGCGCCGGTGCCGCAACGGCTAATTTTCAAACAACCGACCGGACGCGCCGGTCGTAACGACCGGACGCGCTGGTCACCACCGGACGCGCCGGTCCCGTGACTCACTGGACGCGCCGGTCAACACCGAGTCGCGCAAAACGAACCAACCACCGGACGCGCTGGTGAACCGACCGGTCGCCACAGTGACCGCGTCCGGTGGGAGTCCAGTAAGCTCCCTGGACCACCGGACGCGTCCGGTGGCCTGTGACCGGACGCGCCACGCGTCCGAAGAAACAACCGAAAAACCGCGCATTCACTGGATACTGACCGGACGCGCCGGTCGCACAGTGACTGCGTCCGGTGCAGCGTCCGGTGTAGCGTCCGGTGCTGCGTCCGGTGCCACTGTGACCTCCGTTTGCTTCCGTTCGATTTCGTTTGATTTCCGACTTCCGGCGAAGTAGAAAATAGGCATTTCATTTCCCCGAAATCGCCTGAATCCCGCGCTCGCACGCTCGGCGGGAGGGAGAGAGGAACCAAACCCTCTCTACCACTTAAACTCCAACGCCGTCGCAAACGTGCTAACACCACCAAGTGATCATGTCATGTGCATGTGTGTTAGCATTTTCACAATCATTTTTCGAGGCGTTATTAGTTCTATCCAAATGCATATGATCATGAAATGCACATCTAGGGGCACTTAGGAGTTCAATAGCCGCGTCATTCCCCTCTTTATAGTACGGCTATCTATCCTATAATGTAACCACACCCACTAGGTGTCTTGGTTACTAAAACACAACCCTTAAGCATATACCTTTGCCTTGATCGCGTAGGGTTGCGTCCAAATCCAAGTGTGGCCATCATGATCACCATGTCCATCTTGCCACCAACCTTGGAATGTACTAATCCTCATATGCTACATACAACTTAGACATAGGATTAGTACTTAGGCATTGTCACTAATTACCAACACCAAACATAGAGCTTTCAATCTCCCCCTTGTTGGTAATTGGTGACAACCCTTTCACAAAGATATTATGATAAAATTTAGATTGAACCCATGTCACATTGTCCAAGTATATTGCCATGTTTAAGAATTATGGACAAGTGATCATGAATTCAAATTGATAGCAATGGCTCCCCCTACATGTATGCTATATGTTTGGATTTTGGAAGCATACATGTTAGATAGGAAAGATTAGGAGCATTGACTATCAATAGGTGCTAAGTGTTTTAGATTATAGACCTTTGAAGCGTGATACCATCGGAGTAGCGATAAACACCATCTTAGCACCTTGTGTAGTTAGATATCACTTGGAAAAGCACAAACATAACTAGAAACCTCGTGAGATCAACATTATAAGCAAGGTTCTAGTACCACTTAGAAAGATATGAAGCAAGAAAAATCTAACTACTTCCTATTCATGCTAGTACTTCAATACACCATTCAATTGTATACTAGCAAAACACCACACAAGTAAAGTATTGGAGAAAAAGAAATGCATAACTATGCGTCATACATATGAGTGCACAAAGAAATGCAACATTCATGTTTAAGAGCTTGCTCCCCCTACTTGTGTGCTCAAAATTTTAGTTGATCCCCTTCTTTTATCAATTCTCCTCTTTTAGAAATTTCTCCCCCTTTGTGCTTCTCCCCCTTTAAGTTCTATCTTTGTGAGCAACATTTTCTCCCCCTTTGGCACCAATGACCACAAGGGACCAATTTTAGTTAGATTATCATGTTGAAATATGGGGTGAGGATCAAGTTAGTGATTCAACCTAGATTGCTTGCATAAATAAAATGCTTCGGTTTGATCCAAGGGCAAGCTTCTTCACACCTCACTAGAAGGGTTATCATGCACCATGTTGAAGCAAATATTTAGACAAGTGATCTAGATTAAACACTTAGGATCACAAGCTACTTAAACAAGTTATATGCTACCACTAGATCATACAAGACATGGAAACAATAGTGGCACCATATAAACTTCAAAGTCATTTAATTTTCATGAATGAGCCTAGAATATGTAAATTATGACTAGATGCACTAAACATGTCCTTAGTATAGAATGTATGACATATCAACCAATTATACCTTGGGGCTCGAAGGAGAGGCATGTCATATATGGGGTGCATCAACTCATGTTGGAGAAGTCAAGTATGTTCAACTCATTCTTTAGCTTGTGAAATCTCTTCTCATCAAGTGGCTTGGTGAATAGATCGGCTAATTGATCTTCGGTGCCCACACTCTCAATAGCAATGTCACCCTTTTGTTGATGATCTCTAATGAAATGATGACGAACATCAATATGCTTTGTTCTTTGATGTTGAACCGGATTGTTGGTTAGCTTCACGGCACTTTCATTGTCACATAGCAATGGCACATTCTTGAAATTGATTCCAAAATCCTTCAATGTTGCCTTCATCCATAAGATTTGTGCACAACAACTACCCGCGGCGATGTATTCGGCTTCGGCGGTAGATAGTGCAATACTATTTTGCTTCTTGGATGACCATGAGACAAGTGATCTTCCCAACAATTGACAAGTCCCGGAAGTGCTCTTTCTCTCCACTTTGTCACCGGCATAGTCGGAATCCGAATATCCAACTAGCTCAAAGCTTGCACCTTTGGGATACCATAATCCAACATCTTGTGTATGCTTCAAATACCTCAATATTCTCTTTGTTGCCTTCAAATGACTTTCTCTTGGTGAGGCTTGAAATCTTGCACACATACATACACTAAACATTACATCGGGTCTTGATGCCGTCACATAGAGTAGGCTACCAATCATTGATCTATAAAGCTTTTGATCCACCATGTTGCCACTCTTGTCACTATCCAAACTTCCACTAGTGCCCATTGGGGTTGTAATGCCCTTTGCATCTTCCATGCCAAACTTCTTGAGCATATCTTTGATGTACTTGGTTTGGCTCACAAATGTTCCTTCCTTCATTTGTTTGATTTGAAGTCCAAGAAAGAAACTAAGTTCACCGATCATTGACATTTCAAATTCCTTTGCCATCATTTTCCCAAACTCATCACAATAATCTTGATTGGTTGAACCGAAGATGATATCATCAACATATATTTGCAACACAAACAAGTCTTTCCCAATCTTCTTGGTAAAGAGAGTAGTATCCACTTTGCCCATGACAAATCCTTTGGATAGCAAGAAGTCCCTCAATCTTTCATACCATGCTCTAGGTGCTTGCTTTAATCCATACAAAGCTTTCCTTAACTTGTATACATGGTTGGGTTTCTTGTCATCTTCAAAACCGGGAGGTTGCTCCACATACACCTCCTCTTGAATGTACCCATTAAGAAATGCACTCTTCACATCCATTTGATATAGCTTGATATTGTGAGCACAAGCATAGGCAAGTAAGATCCTAATTGCTTCCAATCTTGCAACCGGGGCATAAGTTTCACCAAAGTCAAGATCCTCTATTTGTGTGTAACCTTGAGCCACTAGTCTTGCTTTGTTTCTTACTACTATTCCATCTTGATCTTGCTTGTTGCGAAAGACCCATCTTGTTCCAATGACATTGTGATCTTTAGGCCTCTCAACTAGTTCCCATACTTCATTTCTCTTGAAGTTGTTGAGCTCTTCATGCATTGCATTTACCCAATCCGGATCTCTCAATGCTTTATCAATGTCCTTGGGTTCTTCCATTGACACAAAAGAAGAGTGAGCACAAAATGATGCCAATCTTGATCTAGTTTGAACTCCCCTTTGTATGTCACCAATGATGGAATCTAATGGATGGTCTCTAGCAATGTTGGTTGGTTGAAGCACTTGCACTTGATTGCTTGGATGTTGATGTTGATCATGAGTTGGAGATGATGAACTAGCCACTTGTTGATCTTGTTGCACTTGAGATGATGTACTAGCTTGATTTTGCATCAGAGACCCACTAGCTTGTGTAATTGGACTTTGGAGCACTTGATCTTTGTTGTCATCCACATCAATCACTTGCTTTGGCCTAATATCACCAATATCCATTTCTTTCATAGCATTGGTCAATTGAGTTCCTCTCACATCATCCAAGTTATTTTCTTCATCTTGAGAGCCATTTGTTTCATCAAACTCAACATCATGAACTTCCTCAAGTAAGCCACTAGCCAAATTCCAAACTCTATAAGCTTTGCTAGTAGTGGAGTAACCAAGTAAGAATCCTTCATCACATTTCTTTTCAAACTTGCTCAATCTAGTGCCCTTCTTCAAGATATAGCATTTGCAACCAAATACCCGAAAGTATGCAATGTTGGGCTTTCTTCCATTTAAGATCTCATATGGTGTCTTCTCTAGAAACTTGTGGCAATAGAGGCGGTTGCTATAGAAGCAAGCTGTGTTGATTGCTTCGGCCCAAAAAGAATGACTCACATTATACTCATTCAACATTGATCATGCCATATCAATTAGGGTTCTATTTTTCCTCTCAACTAAGCCATTAGATTGAGGTGTATACTTGGCCGAGAATTGATGTTTAATTCCAAGTTCCTCACATAGCTCATCAACTCTTGTGTTTCTAAACTCACTTCCATTATCACTTCTCACTTTCTTGATTGTGGTCTCAAACTCATTTTGCACTCTCTTGATGAACTTCTTGAATATGTCAAATACATCACTCTTGTCCACAAGAAAGAAAACCCATGTATATCTAGTGAAATCATCCACAATCACAAACCCATACTTGTTGCCACCAATGCTTGTGTATGTAGTTGGTCCAAATAGATCCATGTGCAACAACTCAAATGCCTTGGAAGTACTCATAATGCTCTTCAAAGGATGAGTGTTGCCTACTTGCTTTCCGGCTTGACATGCACTACACAGCTTATCTTTCTCAAATGTGACGTCCTTCAAGCCTCTAACTAAGTCATGCTTCACTAACTTGTTCAATTGCTTCATGCCAACATGACCAAGTCTTCTATGCCATAACCAACCCATACTTGATTTGGTGAGCAAGCATGTTGAGAGTTGAGTGTCACTAGCATTGAAATCAACCAAGTATAGATTCTCATATCTAAAGCCTTTGAAGATCAAATTAGAGCCATCAACACTAATTATCTCCACATCATCAACACCAAATATGCACTTGAAACCAAGATCACACAATTGAGCAACCGAGAGAAGATTGAAGTTCAACTTTTCAACTAAGAGCACATTGGAAATGCTATGATCATTTGAGATTGCAATCCTTCCAAGAGCCTTCACATCACCCTTGCTATTGTCACCAAATGTGATACTATCAATGCCACTATCATTTGATTTGAGAGAGTTGAACATTCTTGAATCACCGGTCATATGTTGAGAGCACCCACTATCAAGCACCCAATGCCTTCCTCCGGCCTTGTAATTTACCTACAAAATAAATTAATGTTTCTTAGGTACCCATACTTGTTTGGGTCCTTGGAGGTTAGTAACTAAGCTTTTTGGTACCCAAATGGCCTTCTTCTTTGGACCCACAATTGGTGTACCAACAAACCTAGCATGCACACCTTTCTCACCCTTGGTAAGCACATAACAAGAATCAAAAGGAATGTAATCCATTTTAGCATGAAACTTGTTGTTGTTCTTGTTCATTTTATTACAATTAATCTCTAGATGCCCAACTTGCTTGCATCTATTGCAATAACGACCATTGCTCTTCACAAAGCGAGACTTTGGAGTAGCAAAGGCCGCCTTGCCCTTCTTGGGAGTATAGCCCAAACCCTCTTTGTTAAGAGAGAACCTTTGGCTACCCAAGCATTTTAGCAAGCGAGCATCCCCACCATAGGCATTGCCTAATGCGCGGGTGAGATCATCCACCTCTCTCTTGAGAGTCTCATTCTCAACCACAAGTGATGAATCACTAGTAGTAGAGGTAGAGTTGGTTGTGGTGGATGATGATGAGCTACATGAAGCATTAGTAGGACCAACAAATAAAGAATCATCAATAATATCACATGTTAGTCCAATATCACAAGTGACAATCACTTGCTCCTCCTTAGCTTCCTTCATGAGCTTCTCCAACTTGAGGTCCTTCTCCTTGATGAGCTCAAGTAGAGAGGAGTGGGCTTCCTTAAGCCTAGTGTGAGCAACTTCAAGGTCCTCGTGGTCTTCCTTTAGACACTCACGAGAGGCCTCTAGCTCATCAAAGGATTTCCTAAGAGCTTTGAGCTCTTGTTCAATTCCTTTGCACTCCTTACTCTTTTTGAGAGCAACAAGCTCCTCCATCAAGGCATTATTTTCATTGCTCTTGGCAATGAGCTCTTGTTCCAAGATTTTGTATTTCTTGGTGGTCCTCTTGTAGCCTTTGCTCATCTGATCTATTATGCCCAATAGATCATCCTTGGAGTAGTCCTCATCCTCCTCATCATCACTCCTACAACCATCACTAGCACAAGAATCATCATCACCATCATCATATTTTACCTTGGTAGGCTTGGCCATAAGGCATGTCGATGTAGTGTCGAAGATGGATGGCTTGTTGGAGAGGGCGATGCTTGCCATGGCTCGCCGAGTGGTCCTCTCATCATCACTAGAGCTATCATCATCACTATCGGAGTTGTCACTATCCCAAGTGACCACATAACCACCACCCTTCTTCTTCTTGTTGATAGTGAAGCTCTTCTTATCTTTCTTCTCCTTATTGTCCTTCTTGTTCTTCTTCAACTTCAACTCCCCATCATGATATCTTTTATCTTCATAGGGACACTTTGCCACTATGTGATCGGGGCTATTGCAATTGTAGCAAAGCACCTCCTTTGCCTTCATGAAGTCCCTTCTCTTCCTTGCACCATATCCTTTCTTCTTCATGAACCTCCCCATCTTGTGCACTAGGAGGGCCATGGTCTCATCATCGAATGGATCATCATCATCACTCTCCACCTTGCTCTTGCCCTTAGAAGATGAAGCCTTGAATGCAATGGGCTTCTCTTGCTTGACCTTGGTCTCCTTCTTCTCATCTTCATCTTCATCATCATTGTATTGGGCATCGGTCATTATATCTCCAAGCACATTGGTTGGTTTGACCTTGTCCAATCCCTCTCTAAAGATCATTCTTCTCAAGGTGGCAAACTTCTTGGGTAAGCACATCAAGAATTTGTGTGAGAAGTCCTTGTCCTCAACCTTCTCTCCAAGCCCCTTGAGATCATTGACAATGACTTGGAGCCTATAGAACATCTCCGGGATGGATTCATCATCCTTCATCTTGAAAGTGGAGAACTTGTCCTTGAGCATATATAGCTTGGCACTTTTTACCGTTGAAGTGCCTTCATAAGTTTCTTCAAGCCTTATCCAAAGCTCATTTGCCTTTTCAAGATCTTTGATTTGCTCAAATACTTTGTCATCAATGGCACGGTAGATTGTGTCGAGTGCCGCCGTGTTGCATTGTTTGTTGATGCGGTCATTTGGAGTGAGATTTTCTTCATCAAGAATAATGTATCCTTCATTGGTCACATCCCAAACCTTCTCATGTATATTGCCTAGATATTGCTTCATCTTCCTTTTCCAATGATCAAAGGAAGAGACACCATCAAAGAATGGAGGCTTGCCATTAACATGGTTGAACATAACTTGAGCCATCTTGCACCGAGGTTGTTAAGCCTTGCAAACGGTGACCACGGCTCTGATACCACTTGAAAGGTCTAGATGGCTAGAGGGGGGGTGAATAGCCTTTTTAAAAAACTTTCTACAAAGACAAGCTAAACAAGTTTATCAATATAACAAATAGCAAGATGCGAGTTTTGCTTAGCCTACGGGGTGTTTGCAAGCCACCTATCCAATTCACAATTCTAGTATATTGGCACTCAACCGCACAAGTTAAACGGAGAAGGTAACTACAACTACAACTAGCAAGCTACACAAAAAGAGCTACTCTACCAAAGCAAACTAGCTAGCAAAGATAACTAAGAAAGTAATACAAGTGAGAGTTAGGAGGGTATCACCGAGGGGCGAAGTATTGAGCCAACCAATAAGATTAACAATGAATACCAAGACAACCGAACACCGGGATCAATCAATCACAATATGAAAGTGATGACACGAAGATTTATCCCGAGGTTCACGTGCTTGCCGGCACGCTAGTCCCCGTTGTGTCCCTTTTCACCACGTGGTTCGGTGGCTAATCGGTCTCACACCGAGCCTCTCAAAAGGCGCCACAAGAACCTACCAAATGGCAAAAAGGTTGCAAATGACACGAGCAATCCACTAATGTTGCCTTTGGCGCTCCGCCGAGGTAGGCACAAACCCCTCACAATCACCGGAGGTGGCCAAGAACAATCACCAACTCTTGCCAACGCCTCCAAGCTGCTCCAAGCCGTCTAGGTGGTGGCAACCACCAAGAGAAACAAGAATCCCGCAGCAAATCAACCACCAAGTGCCAACTAGATGCTATCTCACAATGCAAATGCACTTGGATCACTCAATCTCACTTCGAATATGCAAACAAGCAAGAGAGATGAGTGGGAGGGGAGTTGCTTGGCTCAAAGTGCTCACGAGTATGTCAAATGTGCAAGGGGGGAAGCCTTGAGCCGGCCAACGAGTATTTATAGACGTACCCCTTCGAATATAGCCGTTAGGAACGAGTTACAGCTGAACACGTGCTGCACCGGACGCGCTGGTCCAACTGACCGGACGCGCCGGTGCCGCAACGGCTAATTTTCAAACAACCGACCGGACGCGCCGGTCGTAACGACCGGACGCGCTGGTCACCACCGGACGCGCCGGTCCCGTGACTCACTGGACGCGCCGGTCAACACCGAGTCGCGCAAAACGAACCAACCACCGGACGCGCTGGTGAACCGACCGGTCGCCACAGTGACCGCGTCCGGTGGAGTCCAGTAAGCTCCCTGGACCACCGGACGCGTCCGGTGGCCTGTGACCGGACGCGCCACGCGTCCGAAGAAACAACCGAAAAACCGCGCATTCACTGGATACTGACCGGACGCGCCGGTCGCACAGTGACTGCGTCCGGTGCAGCGTCCGGTGTAGCGTCCGGTGCTGCGTCCGGTGCCACTGTGACCTCCGTTTGCTTCCGTTCGATTTCGTTTGATTTCCGACTTCCGGCGAAGTAGAAAATAGGCATTTCATTTCCCCGAAATCGCCTGAATCCCGCGCTCGCACGCTCGGCGGGAGGGAGAGAGGAACCAAACCCTCTCTACCACTTAAACTCCAACGCCGTCGCAAACGTGCTAACACCACCAAGTGATCATGTCATGTGCATGTGTGTTAGCATTTTCACAATCATTTTTCGAGGCGTTATTAGTTCTATCCAAATGCATATGATCATGAAATGCACATCTAGGGGCACTTAGGAGTTCAATAGCCGCGTCATTCCCCTCTTTATAGTACGGCTATCTATCCTATAATGTAACCACACCCACTAGGTGTCTTGGTTACTAAACACAACCCTTAAGCATATACCTTTGCCTTGATCGCGTAGGGTTGCGTCCAAATCCAAGTGTGGCCATCATGATCACCATGTCCA